>JAXGGA010009957.1:0-49096 GCA_038373865.1 Uloborus plumipes | reverse complement strand
AGAAAAACACAAAAGTACTCGAACATTTCCGTCAGAAAAGGAATACAAAGTGCGGTCATAATTCCAGATTCGGAAATATTCGACCAAAAGCTCAACATTCACGTCCCCTATTTAAAGACGTTTTCCTTTGGAGTAAAGTCATAAAAGGCTCTACATAGTATTGTAAATATTTTGCTTATGAAATTTCCAATGTATGTCATGTTTTATAACATTAAAATATAAATACATAAGCATTATACTCCTTCTGTTTTTCGGTTTCTTGCTGATATGCAGCTGTTTTGAAGCAAAAATCCTCTCGGAAATGTCTTTATGGATGTTTCAAAAAAATGCAGATTTTGTACTTTGCAATCCATTTACAAAGTAAATATGACCACCAAAGGAAAAAGCATACAGTAAAATGCGTACATTGCATTTTTCTGATTCGAAACAGAACAGAAAAGTAGACAGAAAAAAAAACATAGGTGAAACTTTAAAACTGAATTTGTATTTTCGTTGCATTTCGAGCGCATAGTTTATGCAAAACCGAATTTTCTGAAACAAATGATTATTGTACAAATTAGCATGTTTGGTGAGTTATTATATTAATAAAAGCGAAATATATGCATGATTAGTGCATTTTAGACGAAATATTTTTTTGACAAGTTACAATTCTCACATTTATAATCCTTCTCTGACACAGTGGTCGGAAGTAGCGCGCTACAAGTAGCGAAACTACTGTAGTAGCTACATTTTTTAGTAGTTTGTAGTGTAGCGCACTACCTTTTAAAAAAAAGTTGAGTAGTGAGTAGCGCGATACAAAAAAAAATAGTAGTTTGTAGTAATTTCTGGAAAATACTTTTAAATTAAAAAAAAATTAATAAATGAAAAAAAAAATAATAAAAAAAAACAGAGAATGAAGGGAAAAAACAAGGTTTAATTAACTCTGACTGGTGCAAATCTTGCACGAGTACAGCAGCGGACGCAAGGAGTAATCAGAACCATATAAATATGAGCTGATCTTAGATACATCATGTAGACAAAATACATTCTATCTGTTAGATGTCATTGGTTTATTTGGTATCATAATTTCTATATTCCTTCAAATAATTTTCTCGTTCCTAAATATTCCTAGGCAAGAAATTTAAAAAAAAAATGAAGGTTGAATTCTTTCAATCATTTAAATTTTGAACCCTTTCTTGTGGCGAATATTCGTAAAAATTGTAAAAAAAGTCTAAAAGGAGAAATTTTAGCAAGAAAAAAAAAGGGGGAACAAAAAGGGAAAGTAAAAAATGAATTAAAAGACAATTTTTAGTTCTATTACATATTCAAATGAATTAATTTATTAATGTAAACCAATTTTCGAATGTTTTCGGTCAATCCTCAAACGGTATATGCTTATTTATTAATTCTTTAAAAAGTAGCGAATTAGCGACTACAATTCAAAAGTAGTTTGTAGTCGCTACATTTCAAAAAAAGTAGTTGTAGTTGTAGTTCACTACAAAAGAAATGTAGTTTTTCCAACCACTGCTCTGACATTGAATGGTTTAGCATAAGTATAAAATGTGCTTATCTTTGATTACTGCGTGTAATAAAATATAGTACAGTAGTATTCTAAACTATAAGGACAAAAAATCATATCATGGTAGAATTTGTGGGAAAAGTCGTGCAAACTTTATGATTTCAAACCAAAAAAACTTTTTTGGAAATAAATAGGAATGTCGTATTTGTAGAATGAACATTGAAAAAAGACTTGGATGTGATATAGACAATATTATATTACAATTATAGTTTAAGATCCCACCGCAGTTTATCTACACTCATAGCGTACACGCATCACGTATACACTGCGATGCAAAAGTTTAGACAAATGGCAAATATGTGAATAAAAAGAAAACTAGTCAACGAAATGCTTTCAAATTTCTACTGCAGGTGCACAATATGGTCCCAAATACGTGTATGGAGTTCTTAAAAATATAACTGGAACCAAATTTTGGACATTACAAAAGACATTTTTTTACATTGTTGCAAAAGTTTAGACAAAAGTCAGATTTTATGCAAATCTCCCTTGAAATGTGATTGGTGGAGGAAAGGCGGGACTTAATTATTCAATTATAAGGTGCAGAGATTGCTGAATAAATAATCAAGATCTCAAAAGCTCTGTAGTTCTCGTGTAAAGAAGTTGAGAAAGTTTGGAAGCCGTAATTTGAAAATGAACCTACTTTATTGATTAATTGTCTTTTAAATCGGCTCTAGTATGGTAACTCGTTGTTTTTTACTTTGTGGAGAGCAAATTCAGACATGCGTATCGATCAAAAGACCAAGAAAAATGATAGTTCTTAAAGATGAAGGAATTGAAAAAACGGCTCGAACTGATGATTTGCCCTGTAATCCTACAAAACTTCAACTTGGGTCAAGAACAGCACGTGACAGCATAAGTAGATGAACAACTGAATCGAAATGCATAAAAAAACAAAGAATTGTGCTTTTGCCTTTTTGGACAGAGTGTCCCAAATAAGCCAGATTTTAATGGCAAAAGCAGCACAGCATATGATCATTGGATATTTCTCAAGTCCCGCGAATATAATTAAAATCCATCTAGGCTATCCCAATTTTAATAATTTTTATCAAAGAAAGTACCATTCATTTTTTAGTCACGATGATACATATGCTGCTTTTCACATTAAAATCTGGCTTATTTGGGACACTCTGTCCGAAAAGGCTCAGGCACAATTCTTTGTTTTTTTAATGCATTCCGATTCAGTTGTTCATCTACTTATGCTGTCACGTGCTGTTTTTGACCCAAGTTGAAGTTTTGTAGGATTAAGGGGCGAATCGTCAGTATGAGCCGTTTTTTCAATTCCTCCATCCTTAAGAAATGTAATTTTTCTTAGACTTTTTGATCGATACGCATGTCTGAATTTGCTCTCCACAAAGTAAAAAACAACGTACTACCATACTAGAGCCGATTTAAAAGACAAAAAATTAATAAAGTAGGTTCATTTTCAAATTTCGGCTTCCAAACTTTCTCATCTTCTTTACACGAGAACTACGGAGCTTTTGAGATTTTGATTATTTATTCAGCAATCTCTGCACTTTAAAATTGAATAATAAAGTCCCGCCTTTCCCTCTACCACTTACATTTCAAGGGATATTTGCATAAAATATGACTATTGTCTAAACTTTTGCAACAATGTTAAAAATTGTTTTTTGTAATATCCAAAATTTGATTCCGGTTAAAATTTTAAGAACTCCATACAAGTATTTGGGACCATATTGTGTACCTGCAGTAGAAATTTGAAAGCATTTCGTTTAATAGTTTTCTTTTTATTCACATATTTGCCAATTGTCTAAACTTTTGCATCGCAGTGTATAACAAATTAAAGCACATTTTTTTCTGAACGTGATGCACTAAGTCTTCGCATGTAAAAGTGCCCGAAACCTATAGGCAGACTGACCTAAACAGGACATATGAATGTAGTATTTCTACACTCATCGCGTACACTCATCACCTATATAACATTTCATTTCACCCTCCAGGGTCCCCCGTACCTACCAGCTTAGTGGTTTAACCGGGATAGGGCCCTGAAGAGCGCTCTGTTCTTAATTTTGAACCAGAACCTAGGGTCGACCAAACCATAGGCCCTAGCACCCCCAGAGGTATCGTTTCACTTGGAGGACTTTGTGACCACGACATTTTTAACGCCTCCCAGTCACCATTAATCAAGACGGTGGATCTTTGATCGGCTGGGATCGAACCCGGGTCCTTTCGGACACGAGTCCGATGCCTTACCGATCGGGCCACCACGGCCCTCACCTATATAACAACTGAAAGCTGATTTTTTTTTCTGAAAATGATACACTAAGTCTGCCTATGTAAAAGTGGCCGCAACCTCTAGGAAGCCAGGCCTAAACAAGTCACATCAATGCAGTATTTCTACACTCATCGCGTACACTCATCACGTGTATATGAAATGTGATTTTTTTTCTGAACTTGATGCACTAAGGCTGCGTATGTAAAAGTAGCCGCAACCTTTAGGCAACCTGACCTAAACAGGTTACATGAGTGTAGTATTTCTACACTCATCGCGTACACTCATCAGGTGTATCTCTACTAATAATAAAGCTGAAGGTGGGTCTGTCTTTCTTTCTGTCTGTCTATTACGCGCGTAGCGCCAAAACCGTTCGGTCGATTTTCATGCCACTTGGCACAAAATTAGTTTGTAGCATGTAGTTTTGCACCTCGAAGCGATTTTTCGAAAATTCCATTTCGTTCTTTTTCTATTCGGATTCTTAGCGGAAATTCGATAAAATAGGGATGAAATATTTCATACACATTTTCAAGTCTAATGTCATTCGAAAGCTTGAAATTTTCTGCACGAAATGAAGTTTTTTCGAAGTTTCTACGATCATCAGGAGAGCTGTAACAATTGTTTTTAGAATCCCGGAATTCAAGGCTTACCTTCAGTAAAGCAAGCCAAACGATTCTAAAATGGTTCGGCTCGAAAATAAAATTTGTTTGAAAAGAGACATGAAATGAATTATTTTATCAACGGAAATCAACTTTTCATGTTGTTACCATGGTTCGGTGTTCATACCTATTTTTGTTTCGTTCTTTTTCCAGCGTTGCCAGACGTAGTATTTTTGATACTACGGTAATATTTTCTCGGCCCAAATAAGGAGCGGAGCATTTTTCCGGCAACCCTGTTTCCAATATTCTAATGACTTAATTAAAAGATTTGGCGAATTTTTTTTTTCATTTTCATAGATTTCGCATTTTAGCAACATTGATTTTGGCAACGTTTGGAAACAGTAGTATTTTGTAATATTTTTTTTTAGAGAAGGCGTAGTATTTTTTTGTTTCAATTCTCTGGCAACCCTGTCTTTTTCCCGGTGAAAATGCTTTGGGACCTTACTTGGCGCGTTTTTGCGTGTCTCGCGGAAGTGAAAGCTTTGAGAGAAACTACGCAAAATAGCCAGGGTTACCACGCTTGGCGCGCCTATCGCCCATTTAGCGAGAAAAGGGTACCTAAAGCACAGATTAACCAAATATCGTATCAATTGCGTTATTGCATCGTTCTTTTTAAAGTGTTTCATTTCGGAAAATGTATTGTTTTGTTTTTAAAGCTAGGAAAGAAAACTTTCTTCTTCTTTTAAACTTTGGTAAGATTTCTGTTGGTTTCTGTGAGCAACAAAATTGTTCTTATTTTCTCTTTTAGCTTATTTTTGTGCATCTCCCCTTGGGGTTGCATTCGAATGTTCCAAGGGGGTGTTTGACCCCTTTTATGGAGTAAATCAGTGTTCATTTCAATGCAGACAAAAGTGATATGAATTGGCGCGACCACTTGGCAATATATCGCCAAGCTTTTGGTCGTCAAGTATTTGCTGCCAATTTGGCGACATATCGCCAAGTTAGCGAAAAAAATTGTTTTCTTTTTTTTTATTTGGACTCACTTTGGCGCTATTGGCGATATTTTGCGAAAAATCCACTGAATGATGTTAAAATCGGCGATATTTAGGAGATTAATCATTGTAAAACATTTTTTTTGCATTGTTTCGTGGCAAACTAGGGATATAAATGTTTGAACTGTTATCTTACTCACTCCAAACACTATTTTAGCACTTAAGGCATCTTCTAAAAAATTTACACGTAAAATTAAGTAGCGTGGAGTTCATACCAGATTTTTATATCATACTTTGAAGGAATTATAGTTGAATTACAACTAAAATAGAGCATTTTTTCTGCTATATCAATTATTTTACAAATGAACTTTTAATTTTATACCACGGGCAAAGCCGTGCGGGTACCACTAGTATAAAATAAAAGCTGATTTTTTTCTGAACTTCACCCACTAAGGCTGCCTATGTAAAAGTGGCCACGACCTCTAGGCAGCCTGGACTATTCTTCATTCATGTAACTTGTTTAGACCCGGCTGCCCACAGGTTGCGTTCACTTTTATATAGGCAGTAGGGTGGAGCGAAAAAAATGAATTTTTGATTTTTCGTAAACGGGTACCTTTCATTTTCTGTGAATGAGGCTAAGTAACAATTCTGTAAAATATTTCACTTTTGCGACGTCATCTTTAGTCTGCGCATTTGGCCTAAAGTTTGGGAATTTCTGATTTTTTTTTTTTTTTTTCAAATTTTTTAAAAAAATATTGCAAGTGATAAAACTACTGACGGGTGGTTATTAAATGGAAGAAAAAAGTTTGAAATATATAAAGATTTTTTTAAAACCATTTTAGATTATGATTTCAGTCTGCGAATTAGGCCCAAAGTTCAAATTTTCCGAAATTTCCGATATTTTTAATATTGAGCAGAAATTTTATAATTCAATATTTCCTCTCAAGATTTACTTGAAGTGTCTTAAAAACACTTTTTCAATCATTTTGTTGTTTCTTTGACCAACTCAACTCCTTACTTGCTCATTGAAATTACCCAGGACTCACCACGAGGATGTGGCCGCTATTTGGGTGCCACCCGCGTTCCGCTTGCTTCCAACCAATGAGAGCACACATTTGCACTTCTTAGACAAGTCAGGGACAATTAATTGTTTCTTTGAGTAGGAAATTGTTTGCATTGGTTCTGATGGATGCACTACAAAGACAGGAAAATACAAAGGTGTAATACGGAAACTGGAAGAAAATTTCTTCCAGTAGACCTCTGTAATGGGATATTTGCCAATTACATTTAAATGAACTTAATTTGCTGCATTTTTTGCAAAAGCTATAGATGGAGCTACCAGTGGACCATTTTTTGGGCCTGTTAGACGAAGCTAAACATGTTATACTTTCAAATCAGTTCAATATGAACCTATAGAATTTGTCATTGATCAGATCGATTTTGACAATAAAAATGATTTAAATACTGAGAAACAGTAACTTCATGAGATAAGCAAGGTAGTTTTGACTGGGAAAATATCGAATAAAATTATGAAACAGAAGTCCAAGAAAGCTTTTCCAAGCCAGATGGTTGACTTTAGCAAACATAGTCTTTAGACTATAATTTTTTAAAAAGTTCATAACTTTCGCGGTAAAAGTGTCCTTGCTCTTTTAGGATGAAGTGCAGATGTTACTAATTTAGCTATGAATGTGTGTGAGATTATAAAGAGTTACACTTATGTCTCCGGGAAAAAGCAGAAAATTGTATTCACATCCATTTAAAACAATGTATACTTTGCACCATAGAAATATGCTGTTATCGATATCTATATATATATAAATGTATGTATGTATGTTTGTTTCTTATACAAATCCACGGTTTTCGTCGGATTTTCAACAAACTTGGCACAGAGGTTCCTTGATGCACTAGAATTCACATAGGCAGGGTTTTGAAATTTGAAAAAAAAAAATCCAAAAAGCTGAAAATTCAAGTTTTTTGTCTCAAAATGGCTATTTTCTTTCAATTTTAAATACACTGGTTATCAAAAATTAAGGAAAAATCATAAAAATGACGATTACTCAAGAAGTTAATTGTAGATTTTTATGAAACTTGGCCACATTGTACAACACATAGTAAGGTATAAAATAACATAAAAGGAAATTACCAGACAATTATGGTATTATAAAAAATAATGCACTTACAAAATGAACAAATTTGAGGTGACAGTTTAATATTGGGGAAGTACCTTCAATATGGTATATGATCCCCTCTAACAGCAATACAGCACGAGCAGCGATGCGTGATGCTGTCAATTCGGTCTATCAATTCTACAGGAAGCAAGAGCCAATGATCTTGCAAACCAGTAGCAAGCGTGGCAAGGGTTTGAGGGGGTGGGTTGAGGGCAGCAACACGTCTCCCTAAAGCGTCCCAAACGTGCTCGATAGGATTCAAGTCCGGGGAACGAGCTGGCCACTCCATGAGCAGAATTGTAGCGTGTTCCAGATAATCGTCTATGATGCGAGCTCGGTGCGGTCTTGCGTTATCGTCCTGTAGCAGGAATGCATCACCTATTGCCCCAGCATATGGGCAAACATAAGTATCAAAGATGTCATCCCTATAAATTTGAGCATTTACGGTTCCCCTGGGAAAGACATGGAGGTATATGCGACCACCCAAAGAGATGCCACCCCAAACACAGACACTGACTCTTCCGTATGCATCTCTTTCCCGAATGTTTGACGGTTGATAGCGGGTTCCAGGTTCCCTCCATATCAAATGACGCCTACTGTCACTTTCTAGACTAAATCTAGACTCGTCCGTAAAGAGTACAACTCTCCATTGGTTATGCGTCCAATGAACATGTTGTCGTGCCCACTGCAAACGGTCCCTCCTATGGCGTGATGACAACGGCACACAAATAACTGGTCGTCTCGCATACAAACCATCTTCGTGAAGCCTTCTACGCACGGTAGAAGTTAATACCAACATTCCGGTGGCTGCAGCCAGTGAGGATCTGAGACGAGTCGGAGTAGCAGATCTACTCCAGCGTGCACATAATCTCAAATATCGGTCATCAGCGCCCGTCGTAGCTATGGGCCGTCCTTGACTGAACCTCCTGGATGCCAAACCTGTGGTTAAAAATTGGCTCCAAAGTCAATGAACCACAGAAGGACTCACATTTAGCCACCTGGCCACTTCTGTTTGACTTTGTCCTGCCTCTAGTCTCCCAATGGCTCTATATCTTAGTTCTGCAGGTAAATGATGCCTAGAAGTCATAGCTACGAGTTGGCTATCTCAGATTTCTTTTGGTAGTATCACGGTGAGATTTATAGGCTTGCTCCCAAACGTGGTTTTTTAAGCTCCTCGAAGATGACGTACTCCGATTGCAGCGCCACTATTTTGTATAATATAGTTTTACTCAGCAACTCTTACTTAGCAATATATCCAAATTTTGTATGATTTGGATTATTTTTCAGGGAGTTATCGCGATTTTTGTGATTTTCCCTTAATTTATGATAACCAGTGTAGATTGAGTAATAGAGATAAATCTTCAAGCATACAAATTGATAAAATGTAACACATTTAAATAGGAGTATTATCCAACAAAGATTACGATTAACAATGAATTATCAATTTAAGGCTCACCTATTTCATTTTAGCACGAAATAAGTTTTTATGTTCCCATGTGGATAGAATTCATTCAAATATTCTTTTTAGAGCTATGTTGTATTATTAAGCTCCCGGGCAACACCGGGTAATAATCTAGTTAGTTTATAAAAGAGAGCATATAAAGAAACTTGTTTTAAATCGTATTATCAAAGCTCAATCTAGAAGAAAAACAAGCAAACAAGTGAGAACGCATCAGATTCCAAAAATAGATAAAAATCTATTTTTATACATTACATACATAAATCAAAAGTCAGAATACATCGATATGATTTCTTGTCACGATGAGGAAATTACAAAGCCACCTTTTACACGTAATTTAGCAATACAATATTTACAAAAATTACTTGAAGCTGGGAATTTAAATATACTTTCTGAATGCGATCTTTTTAAACTTCCATTCAAGACTCAATCAGTTGAAAGAGCTGTCAAATAGGTCACAAGCTCTTCAAAATTGGTATGTAATCACACGAAAAGAAAAAGGTTAGTAAAAACGAGGATATCTGACAGAAATATTTGATCAATTTACGACAAAAAGGAACAATTAAACTGTTAAAGACGTATCTAAGAAATGTAAATACGTGCTAGCATTATTTGGAAGGAAGGACTCACGTGTAGCACTAGAAGTGTGGTCACCTCATCGTGGTGAGCCCTGGGTAGTTCCACATGAGCTAGCGAAGAGTTGCAGAGTTCAAATTAATAAAAAAAATGAATAAAAACAGGTTTGAAGACACTTCAAGTGAATATTGAGAGGAAATACTAAGTTAAAAAATGTTGAAAATATCAGAAATTTTGGGAAGTTTGATGAACTTTGAGCATAATATACGAACTGAAATCATAATCTGAAATGGTTTTAGAAAATTTCTTGTATATTTCAAACCTTTTTCTTCCATTTAATAACCACCCGTCACTAGTTTTATCACTTGCAATATTTTTCAAAAAAATTTGAAAAATCTAAAAAAAATCAAAAATTTTAAAATTTTAGACCAAATGCGCAGACTAAAGATGACGTCGCAAAAGTGAAATAATTTACAGAATTGTTACTTATCCTCATTCACAGTAAATGAAAGGTACCCGTTTACGAAAATCAAAAATTCCTTTTTTTTCGCTCCACCCTAATAAGCAGCCTTAGTGCATCACTTTCAGAAAAAAATCAGCTTTCACTTAATATATACGTGATTAGTGTATTCGATGAGTGTAGAAATACTACATTCATGTGACCTGTTTAGGCCAGGCTGCCTAGAGGTTGCGGCCACTTTTACATAGGCAGCCTTAGTGCATCATTTTCAGAAAACAATCAGCTTTAATTTGATATATACGTGATGAGTGTACGCAATGAGTGTAGAAATACTACATTCATATGTCCTGTTTAGGCCAGGCTGCCTATAGGTTTAGGGCACTTTTACATACGAAGACTTAGTGCATCACGTTCAGAAAAACATGTGCTTTAATTTGATATATACGTGATGAGTGTACGCTATGAGTGTAGATAAACTGCAGTGGGATCTTAGACTATTAGATTTGTGTATTCGCGAAAACAAAAAGTGCAGGTTTTTCATTCTGAAAACGCACAATACAATATGCATAGAAAGTGTGTTTGGTATAAATGCATCGAAAGAGATTTGATATGTCGCATATTATTTTTCAGTCACACGGCAAGGTACTAACTTTTCAGAATTTGAGAACGGGAAATTTGTCACTTTAAAAAAATGCAACACTTACTGCAGTTCAAATCGTAACATATCTGAATTAAAAGGGATTTATCAGCCATAGTTTTCTCAAAAATTTCAGCAAATATGGAGGAAAAAGACAAACAGATTCACCATCTGTGTGGGGAAAAAATTATAATGAAATGAGTTTGCTTGAAGAAAAAACAAATATTGACATCAATTAGACAGGAGTTCGAGAAATGATGCAGTGCTCGAACTATTCATTGTGTTTTACCAAAAGAGAATCGTTCCATTCTGTAAAATTAATGCCAAAAACGACTCTTATTTCTTAAGAGACCAAGTATTGATAGCCAAAAATGTATTATTATAGGTAAATCGTAAGGCAATGTAATACTTTCTGACGAGAAAAAAATAACTTGGACGGATTATATGGGGTTTTTTAACTACTGGTTTCGATTTCCTTGTAAGAAAAAAACATCAAAGCAAACATATAAAGATGGCTCAGTAATAGTCTGAAGAATTTTCGCATCGAACGGAAATTACTCCAAAAGTTTTTTTTTCAGACCAGAAAAATTTTGAGAGTTAAAATCATGTATTAGGTGAATTTTTTTTATTACCGTAAAATGGGATGTATAGGAACAGCGGGGTCTATCGGAACAAAACTTCCCGACCGTACAAAGAAATTCTTCATAAATATACTATTGGGTATTTTTCGCCATTAATTTTTTTTTAGAAAGATAAGATCATAGGCAGTATGAAAAATTTACTTTTGTCAATCTGACAACGTTACTGGCTTGTAAGGAGGGCTGCACGTAGAATGCTAGAAAACATCACGTTTTCATAGACTGCAAAACTTCATGTGTAAGTACAAACCTTCTTATAATTTAAACCTAAGAGTGGTATGTTTCAATTATGCATGTATCTGAGCAACATAATACCATATTAGAATTTGAATTTTTTAAAAATTGTGCCATAAAAATGAAGAGTTCTGAAAAATGCCGTAGGAAAAAAAATTGCGGGGTGTATCGGAACACTTGGTTCTGTTGTTCCAATTCAAACTTATTTAAAGGAAACTGTTTAAAAAATCAAGATTCTAACCCAATTTCCCTAGTCAAGACAAGAACAAGGATTTATTACTGTTTATCCCTTCCTGTGAGTAACTAGATCTTAGAATGACAGAAAGTTGCAGATTTAAAAAGATTTTTGCTCCAGGAGACTTCTTTTTACCTAAAATACATGGGAGAAAGTCATACAGACTTTATGTAGCAAAAGTTCAGAACACAGACAGTGATGAATAAGTGGTAAAATCTTACAGGACAATACCCAAAACCCAGAGATTTCAAGAAACTAAAGAAAAGGCAGAGTAAATCCCAGAAGATGTTATGAAAAAACTTAAGCCAATCCACAACTGCTAGTTTTAAGGACAAGTACACATTTCTGGACGATATGAGTGACTTTAATTTAAGTTATAGCTTCGTATTTCAATTCAAAAGCATTTCTTAAAATTAATTTTAAGTTTTCATAAGTTCGAAATTATTTTAAAGTTTGACAAATCATAAACGTTTACTGGTACAGAAAATAAACTTTTATTTGACAATAACTACTATCTGTTCTTATTCTACCCCATCAATAGTACTCATGTTTGTTAGACATATTACATGTTATATTGAAAAAAATTAAAAAATTTAACATGTGTTTCGAATGACCCCTATCAGCGGGGTGATTTGGAACACCCCTAAATTCCTATATATATAAATAATAACTGTTCGAAATGTTTTGTCTTTGCTTGGAATATCTAAGGCAAAGCAAGATCGAAGGTTTTGCCCAAAAATTCAAATTCAAAAGAAATCTTTTAACTCCTTTTTTTTTACAATTAAAGCTGAAAAGTGTTCCGATTCAAATTACAAAAGGAGACAAATTGTAAAAGTTAGATGATGTGTAGCCGCACTTTTACTAAACATCAAAATTTTGACTTAATGCTAATATAGTAAAATTACTTTACTGACTGACCAAAAAAAAAAAAAAACGATATAACCGTAATGACGACTTTGTGAAGCATTCTTTCACACGAAGCTTGTGAATAGGATATCCAATACCTAAACGATCAAGAACTAATTTCCTCAATCGCAAACGACAGAGTAGAAACTTTAAAAAACTTTTTCCGATCTCCATGACGTCTAATCTAATAAAGGAGATTAAAAAAAGGGGGAAATTATTCAGTGTTGGGATTTTTCAGAGTAAAACACAAGTTGTCCTTATAATTGTGTCCATACCACATGGATTTCTAAATTCAAATTCACTAAATAAATACGTAATTAGTAGTGCATGAGAAAGATAGTTTTCTTTCATTACTTTATCAAATGTACCCTCGAACTTCATTAATATTTTTAGTTATAATTTAAACTCATTAGTAAATAAATAAAAATAAATAAAGGTTTGCTTACAAATATTCTTATATTCATTCTATATTTTCATGCATTTTTTCTTATTTTTCTAAAGTTTGAAAGTTTCAATTGGTCAGGGGTAAAACAAAAAATAAGTGATCCATTAAAAAATGCCACACTTATCCAAACTGCTTTAAAGCTATGACGATAAGATAAAAGTAATAAAATATATTTTTGTATTAACTATTCGAACATTTACATGCGAATCTTTATTTGTTTACCATATTTCTATGTTAAATTCAAACGTAATAGCAGTTTTATACATCCGAAATTGCCAGCTTAATAAACTGAAGTTTTTATTACATTTACATTACAGCGAAAGAAAGAAAAAACTATACAAGAGAGCATCTGTGTAAAATACGAGAAAAGGGAAATAATGCATAAAATATTCAGCCTAAGTACAATCCCGTTGTACTGAAATCAACATTGCAAACAAATATACCATTTGTCTTATGGGAAATCGTTTATTTGAAAACCAAAATAGTTTATTCCTTTATGAGAAGACTTTAAAGCTATGCAAATTCTGTACACAGTCGGCAGTTTCTGTTTTCCAATGAAAGTAAAAGTAAAACAGTTGATTTAGGGGGGGGGACGACATTTGAAATAAAACAAAAAAGACTTCAGACAGGAAAAGAAGATAATGCAATGTATAGCCTGTTTCTCTGATTGCATTGCAAGTCTCGAACAAAATATATGTTGTCTATTTGTTTTTTTTAAAGTAGACACTTTTTTCTTCTGTTTTGCACTACTTTTTTTTTTTCAAAAATGTATTTACGTATCTTGGCGGTGAGTGAATTTGCATTATTTTTTATTCAATTTCAATGTTTTGTTTGATTATAGTTAGTGATAAAAATGAAGATTTAAGGAGATAATAATCTTTAAAATTTCTTTTATTTGTTTGTTTCTATTAAAACTGCTTATGGCTTCGCCAACAGTTGCAGACCTTGGGCTTTTCCCAGGAGCTGACCTGTATTATTTCATTCTTTCGAAAAGCAACGCTATGAGCACATAACCATTATCAGTACGGTCATCGAGCTGTAATTACACATTGATGGTTACGATATGTTTCGCCTACTTTTTTCAGCAGATTAAGACACGTTTACTTCTACGATGTTAACTTTCTCTGGAATTTACTTTATCTCAGCGAATCCAAGCCAAGGAGATACTTAAGATCATAAAATACACATTACCGTTAAGTTTCTGTTTTTTTTTTTTAACATAGCGAAAAAGAAAAAAAAACAGTTATCTACTGGTCCTTTTGACCAAGTCAAATATTAACTTTTCTTGTCATACATTTTTTGTGAGTACTGCTTGACTTTTATCTCGGTGTCTGAACATTTTATCAAAACAGTAGGTGCTATCATGCATATGTTATTTTCACCATATGCTTACATTTTAAAATTTTTAAGTAATTTTTTTAACTTGCTATTTTCTTTTAGAATCACCAACAGGTGTTTTGTCACATATTTTATGTGTTTGAAAAAGTAATTGGTTGTACACTTTGATGCATAATTAAGTATTCAAATGCTGTTGTAAGACTTTAAGTTGCAAGGAAAATCGTCGTCCGTTATCATACAAAATCAATGTGAAAACTCACTTTTACACTATATCATAGCGCCTAGAACTAACTTCATTTGAAATTATTTGCGTCCCTGAAGCTTAAAACGATGTTTTCGATCATTGAAATATTGATCAAAAGCTGTATGGTAACGGACTTGACATTTGGTAACGGATTTGACCAGTAACGGACTTGACATTTCAACCAAAATGTCAAATTATGGCTAGGTTATCGAATTAAAAAAATGAACAACAATATGCATTTTCTTAGAGTTGTATAAAAAACAATATTTCGGGGTAAAAGTTGAGAAAAAGTAAAAATTAATACTAAAATCCTTGGTAACAGACTTGACAAAGAATAAAAATACGCACCTGGAAGAAATTTTGTGCGAAACGCCACAGCAATACTTCTCAACTCAGGAAAACAAAATGGTACGAAATAGTTACGTCACTAGTTTGTTAAGTTAACTGAATACGTGTTACCATATTTTGACTGCAATAAATACCTTTTTTAGCTAAAATAATCAAAGGGTAACGGACTTGACAAGAACTGCCGGACAAAATATATTCATACATTTCTTAATAAAAAAAAAATACTATTGTCAATATTTAGTATGAATATCATACACTAATAGTCAATGTATAAAAATAATTTGTTGTATATACTTTTTTATACAATTAAGTATATGAAAAAAATAGTTGAACTTGCAAAAATTGGAAATGGACAAGCGTTTTTGCCTTGATTCCCATTTTTAAAGACTTATATAAAAATGAATAAATAAATTTCAATAACGTTTTGAGTGATAGAATTTTTTTGGGGGTATTTCTTGCAGAAAATAATTGTTCTCATTGAATTTAAAATATAAGTTATGCTTCAAAATAGTCTTTTTAACCTCCGGACAGCAAACGTAAGCAAATGTTGAAAATGACCCGCATGCAATATGATATACATTCAAAATTCAACACGATATTATGCTTAATTGTTTGGCAAACAATTAGTACCACATATTAAGTAATTTCTGTTACGTTAGATTCTTATTGATAAAATTAATGATCATCTTTGTCAAAAGATTTCTTTTCAGTGTGCAAAAATTTTATTTCAAGTAAGAAAGTGATCACGAAAGTATGGAATATCGTAAAAAAATGTATATATGATCATTATTTTTACATTCATTTATTACTCGCCTTAGTCAACAAATTTCAGAACAAACATTTTTTTACTTGAAAAGCAGGCATTTTCTTTTATTGTTCCTCTCTATAAATAAAAAAAATATTTTCAGTTTTGTTTCGGTAATGGAGGTCTTATTTACCTAATTTTTAACTGGTTACTTTATATGGTTGAAGTACAAGACCAAAGTAAACAAGGAAAAAAGTATAAAATAGTTTAGAATATACTATTTCAAAGCTACAATGGAGCTTTTTCCATCAGTGCAAAAAAAAAAAAAAAAAAACGCAGAGCTACAGCCCCTGCATCAATGCGGATAAATACGCTTTTGTTTTTGCACTGATGAGCAGATTCTGTTGTAGCCATTAAACAGCTGTATGCGGTTTTTCTTAATAACTTGTTTTTTATTTATGTCGGTATTTTACTTCAGTCATGTATCAACTCAAAGTTTATTTGATCCTTTTTAATTTAGGTTATCTGAACGATAATTTAAAAGCATTATTTTGGGCTAGAACATTTTCTTATGTTTACACGTTTTATATCTTCTTTCAAAGAGATTTTCTTAAAAGTGTAGATATTTCTCTACATGAAAATAATAATTCATTTCATTTCATTTCTATTATCGAATAATAACAAAGTAACATTGCTAGTGTAGAATTTGGATTAAGTCTTACGTAATAAGTTAGACTCACAACGCGTAGTCTTTTTACCTCTTAACACATAGTTCTAGGAGAAGACCGCCTATATTGGACCCCCTAAGAACAGGAGGCCTGTGTCGCTCAATGTAAAGCAAAACAGAAATGCAAAATAGGTCATCGTAAGCTAAATTTAATCAGGAACCACCATAGGAGCTTATATTTTCTGAAAATATGAAATTTTTTTTTAAAAAAATTATCTTATAAAAAGTTGCAAAAGTCCAATATAGGAATATATGCGCCTAAATTGAACCATGCGCTTCCTAAATTGGACCGTATCAGGAAATCATAGAATAATTTATATTTGAGCTATACAGCTTTTTTCCAGAATTTGCAATAGAATTTCTTTTGCTTGGGCCTCTCTTAGGCAGTGTTGATAAACTCGCCGATGGCATTTCATACACTTAATCATGTTTTGCACTTCATCTCTATGACAAATATTGCAGCAACAATTGTTTTGTGCAGTTTCTTGCTTTTTCTTGTGTGACTTTTTCTGCTCTATGCCTCTTTGATACGGCTGCTAGAATGATTGCTGATATAGCCTTCTTTTTTGTTCCTTCTATTTTTTTAGGTAAAGGTAATATGTGAGCTGGCTTTACAAAATCGGTTATAGTTGACATGTTTTGATGAGAACTATCCGCCGATTCTGCAGAACTTGTACTAATTTAAGTCGTAGCTAGCTCTTCTACATGGTGTACAACTTACACTGAACATCAGGCCCGTCATTTAGGGGGGGGAGGGGGTGTTAATTGCTTCCCCTCTTGAATTGGAGAAATCAATGTATTTGCATATAAGTAGGCTGGGTTTTTGTTGTTTTCTGGGGAAATTGTATTGTGTTTTTACCCTTTGCCCCACCCTCCTGGAAAAACTTGAAATGACGGGCCAGCCGAGCATGTAACCTGTTCACTTTGACTAGTTTTATCTGGACTACTTGCCTCTAATTCTGCTGCAGCCAAGGCAATGTCATTAAATACATGTCAATTAACACGCCAAACTCCTGTTCTTCAGAATCAACTCACAGCATATGCCATTGCCTTGATTGCGGTTTGCCCATAAGAGTGGAAAAAATTCTCCAAAACGATATTAGATAAGGGATCTCATTAAATGTTCTCGCATCCATGTATCACATGCTCGATTAAAATATGTAGACAGAGATCTTTATGTAAGTGCTGTGCCTATCCATTAATAGAAGGATATTCTTTTTACATTGCTTGGCTTAACAGTTTTGGTGACAGTTGTATCAATTGTGTGAATTTTCGTTTGTGATCCAACCTTTTTTTTTTTTTTTTTGAACAAGCATATTGCTCACCAGGGAAGCTTTTACGATAAGTCCGAACATGGAACGTAATCTTTTGAAAATAAGCATAGGGAGCTTGCAATTCTGTTGCACTCATGCAGCAAATAACCAGTGTGTTTCTACCACGTTCACCACTCATTACTGCTCCAACCTGGTGTTTACCTCTATACGTCAATATATTTTGGGGCTTTTGGACAGTGAAAAGACCGGCTTCATCTACATTGAACATTTTAGTAGCAGATAAATTGTTTACTTTTAAAATCGTTTCGAAAATAACAAAGAATTTCATATTTTTCTCTCGGTAATCCAGCATAAATTTTATTTAAGTTAATAACTATGCTTAACAACCTGAAACTGCAGCTTAATAGATGAAGAGAGAAAAAAAAACATACATATTAAGAAGCTGCAGCTTTTGCTTGATAAAAATGTGCTTGATAAAAAATTTTAAATGAATATCGTGAATAGTTGTTAAAGTATGCTTAAAATAAGTTTAACTACGCTATTAAATACGACGAGTCACTTATTTTATGTTACGATAATTAAAAAGTCTTGTTTAAAATCATATTCTTAAATTGGACCACCGGTCCAATATAGGAAAATTATTTCGGTCCAATAAAGGAAAACACGCCATTTTTTATTCTTCAGCTCATTATTCTGTCAAAAACTATCCCAATCGCGCATGTAAATACATTGATGTAATCCTTATTAAACATAGATTATAATACTGTAACAAAATTTTACCGAAATTCTCAAGTTTTTGAGTTATTCTTCTAGAAACAAGTCCGCAAAATAAGATTTCGCACGTTTTCAACACAAAAAAAGCCGTAACTCACGCTAAACAGTTCGAAGACTGGTGAAACTTCATACACATTGATTTTATTCCTAAAACTTTACACTTCTACTGTTAAAGTGTAGCACAGATCTCTGTACTAGATTTTAAGCCCGAAGTCCAATTTAAGCAGTGGTCCAATATAGGCGGTCTTCCCCTACACCAGCTTTCTTTGAAGAAGAAATCGGAAATACGCTAGATTTTGATTCATTTCTTTTTCTTTTGCCCGGTCTACCCTAGTAATATAACTTTTTGTTAACGTTTGATCTATGTATTATCTTCGCATGAAACTTGTGATGCTTATGATTATGCTTGTGAGATTTCTGGATAACTAATGTGGATGTAGGGAATCAATTCATGCTATACTACAAACAAAAAATAAATAAAGAATGAAAGTAAGAAAAAAAGGTAAGTATAGCATGGTTCTGTTTAACTTTAAGGCTTTCATTTTACAACGGTTAGTCGTAGATGCATACATACATTTGCAAAACTGTTCAAAATTTAAGGCAGAGTTAAAATATTATTAAGTTTGAAAAGAAAATAAGTTAGAGAAAAAATACGAAACATAACCTTTTATGCGGCCCCTAATTACTTATAATTAAACTTAGGGAAATAATTTTAATTAAAAATAATGCAAAAAAAAGAAGAGAGAGCAAAAGAAATATTTGTGACGAAAGCTCAAGGAGATACTCGAATTCAAAATTTAGGTGACCGTGCGGAAAATGAGACAGCACATATCGCTCTTTCAGAAAAATAACGTTATAGTAAAAAAAGTCAAAGTGAAAAAAGAAGAACATTTATTTTTTTGGTTGCTATTGAAAATTGAAATGCAAATAGCATGCTATGATACAGGAAAACATAGTTCAAAATCTGGTACAGTTTGAAAAAACACTCTCTGCAGACAGACACATTTAAAATTTGTTAGCCGCTATATCCCTCCCAACTCTAAAAGGGCAATTGGTTACTAGTGTAAAGTAGTATAAGTCACACAAAATACTTTTATATTTTGGTGAATATTAGTCGTTCAATTGTGTACTTTTTTTGTGTTAGTATCGTTTTCAGGAGATAGCGGCCATATAAAACATTAGATTTCGTATTTTTTCACTAATTTCCTTTTCTGTTTCAAACTTTTACTATCTTAATTTGCAGCCCGAATAGATTATTTTTGCATCTGGAGCTATGTATCTAGGACTATCGGTTGCAAAAATAGCATCCACACATACACACACACACACACACACACACACACATATATATATATATATATATATATGTATTCGTGTGTGGGTGTGTGTATGTGTGTAAGTGTGAACCGTTTGTATTTCATCTTTATTACTAAAGAAAAATTAACGAAACATGCACTTAAAGTCAAATACCATTGCATATATATAAGTATTATATTAAAATTTATTCATCTATATTATTTTATAAGTTCTTCCCTATAACTATTTGAATGTAAATTTAAAGTAAGAAAAAGCTGCTGTGATTCCTTGGCGTCAACATTAAATTACTCAAGTAACGAGTGCAAACATGTAAAGCATGTTTTGACGAAGTAGCTGTAATTGGTTATTAAAGTGGGAAAAATAATATTTTCCTACCTCGTTATTTCATTTTAAATTAACCATGGAATTATTTACTCTTCCTTTTTTTTTTCTTAAATCCCATCTTCATAGAGTAGAAAGGCTTTAAATATTTTGTGTGTCCTCTTGGGTAAAATCTATTAAAAGAAAAATAATAAATTAAAAACGTTTGTCCCTCTCTGTCTCAAATGAGTAGCAGAGCTTTTGGTCTAGCCAAATGTTAGCAGTTTTGACCAATTCATTTTTTTTTCTTTTTAAGGTAGATTATTTTTAAAAATTTTCCAGCAAGAAGTATTAAATTAATTTGACTTCGATCTTTTTTCACAAGCTTACTTTGATCATAATTCCATAGAAAAAACATATTTGTTAAATTTTATAGAAATCAGAATCGTTAAGGGGTTACAGTACCTCAAAAATGACCAAAAGACCAAAAAAAATTTTATTGCTTATTTCAAAAGTAAAAGTTATTTAAAACACTCAGAAAAAAATAGCGTTGTTCTAGCTAAATTATTTAAAAAGTTATGAGTGACTTTAGGGCATACATGCTATGTGTTCTAATGGAAAAGCCAAACTTTAAAGTGCTTTTTCTCGGTGATCAGTTTTTAGTGTTTCTATGCTACTAGAAATGCTAAGGAATTTTTTCTATTAAAGATATAACTTTAAAGCAATATTTTTTGCACTCAGGATAATATATTTATCAAAACTGTGCATTGAATAAGCGTTTTATAAATTACAAAAATTTTTAGAGTCTGTTAAACCTCGAAGAACAAAATTTTCTAAGAATTTTTTACATAAAAGGTCACAAAATATTTTCTAATCAAAATATAAGAAAATGAATGCACAGATTTGTTGAGGTTTTCCTTGTGATCATTTCGCAAAAAGAAATTTTGAAATTAGTGCAGAAACAAAAAAGCCTTAGGGTTTAAAAAAAACTGAAATTTTCTTACATTTTTCAAATTTTCAAAAAAAGTTTTCAAAATTTTTGATGTTTGAAAATAAATTATTGATTTTTAAACAAGTGCAGAAACAAATATTTCAAAGAATTAACTTTTTCACTTAAATTAAAGAAATTTGTTAGAAAGGTACTGTAACCCCTTAAGGATGAAGGATTAAAATTGGTATTTAAAATAATCTTAGCACTCATATACATATCGCACATCCAGAATGAAAGGGGCACATCTCAAAAATTGCATTTTTTGGAAATATCTTTAAAAAGCATACCTTAGTACACCTTACATGAGAAACTGACCCATTTTTTTCTAGAGTTAACAGTCGCAGCTAAAAAGCAACTTATGCCCTTATCATTCTGTCGATTCTGCCGATTGTGAAGGGAGAATTGAGTTTGAAAGGGGCACATCTTTGATAATCAGAGTTCGCCGAGCTTCTTTGGTGCAAATTATGGTTAGTACTTTTTTAAAACCAATTAAGAAAACCGTAATTTTGATTTTTTTAAATGACACTCATTTTAATTGTTTGTTATTAAGTATAAATTGTTTGTGCACAAGTAATTTATGAAGGGTTTCTTTTTTTAGAACAAGAAGAATAGTATTATGTAACCTAGCGTCAAATCATTAGGAATTAAAATTTGATTTAATATCGTTCTGAAATGAAACAGCAATAGGTAGGTTAAAGTCCGACAAGAACTTCAAAAAAATTTAAATAGTGTACAAGCCGATGCCCGTAAGAATAGCTATTTTGAGATGTGCCCCTTTCATTCTCCATGAAAATGGAGAAGGAAAGGGCACTTCCAATTAATTACCAACTTATTTAAAATTGGCCGGGAAACGCACACCATAGTCACCTAGCAGAACCTTTAATCAGCCAAGCAATGGCAGTTTGGCTAATTGTAATTGCTATTAGAGCCAGGGCAAGGATTTTAAAAAGTTTAAATTTTCAAATCGGTTTTTCTCAAAACAGCTATTTTGAGATGTGCCCCTTTCATTCTAGATGTGCGATATGTTCATGCTTTCTTTTTCATGTATTTTTTAATCTCTCAGATTTATAATTTATTTTAAAGAAAGATTAAGTAAATAATGTAAAACACAAAGTATCATATTCCATTACAAAAAAAAAAGAAAGAAAGAATAAAAAAATCTTTAAATTGTCCTAAAAAAGTAAGCTTCTTTTTAATATTTTATGATCATATAGTTTTAGGTGTTTAAAAACAAAACCCTTATGTACTTAGTGGATTAATGTGTCAGTGATTTGGAAATAACTTGGATTATCTCAATTACATTATGAGTAATTCATATTCCTTACTTAAGTTTTATTGGTATTTCACTGTTTTCTTTACAACGTAGCACGTAATGCTTAACATTTATTTATGCATTTTTTTTAAAATTATTTTGTAGCTTTATGCTTTAAAAATGAATGTTTGGGAAAAGGAAGAAACAACGGTGACTTTCAAATACATAAATATATATATGCCGGCCACCTTGTCTAGTGGTCAGAGCAGTCTGCCACAGATTGTGTGGCCCCGGGTTCGAGTCCCGGCTTGCTCATGGATGTACTTTCTCTCTCCCGTCCTTGTCCTTTCTCTGTATGAATGTGTTGTGGTGAAAGGTTGCCTACCCTATAAACGGGTCCCTATGGGATGCGTGTACTGTGGATTTCGGACTTCACACCAAATTACGGTACAGTTGGAAAAGTGAAGCAGCGCACCTCAAATTGCGAGCCTGGCTGGCACACGACAAAATAATATATATATATATATATATATATATATATATATATATATATATATATATATATATAACTTGTTCTTTATCCAGACCACATTAAAAAATAGCCTTCAAATTAAAAATCTTTACTGTTGAAAGAAAAAAAAAGATTGCTCACTTTTCAACATCGTTTTTTTATTTTTGCACACTGCTATACATAGAATACACAGTTTCTCTATTGCTATGGACTCATCAGTCAGAAGTGGTCAATGATCGAGCTGGGAGCAGTAACTCGCTCTCGTTGTAACTGAAATACCTTCAAGCTGGTGAATATAGTTTGTGAACATACCAAGAAGTGGCTGCAAGCAATGCTGCGATTATGCTTAAAATGAAAGTAAAAGATTTAGTGGAGCTTGACCACGGCAAATTGGCGTGTGACCTTGAAACGGAACCATACCGCTTTACTTTGAAATAGGTCAGATCAGCGTAAAAATATTTTTTTTAACTTAGTTCATTAAAAATTTAGCTGCATGCATGAAATCTGTGATACTACCAATTATTAAATAAGAGGTACGTTTCTGCTCAAAAATCATCCGCCATATATTCGCGGTCAAGCTTAATAAGCTCTAAGCTACCAGTTTCAAACCAGAGCAAAGGTAGAGTTACATGTGTGGTTATGGCATCAAGAAAATGTAGTTTCTTCTTAAGTAAGACAGAACTACGTGCAATGAACCCTATTCACTGTGTGGCAACGGTCCATTTTTGCGGGTATTTACATCCAATTTACACCAATAATAGACACTAGAGAACCGGAATTTCGTCTGCTAGGCTCGGTCAATACCCGTAATGACGTCACATGAATAGGGTCCATATACAGACTGCCCGGTTACGACTTCCAGAGACTGCAATGCTCCATGGCTTGCGTCGTCGCCTAATGTAATTTTAAACCACCAGTACAAAAATAATCTCATTTACTATGAGAGGGAATTTGTCTCCAGCTCAGTTCTTAACCATTCTAGGCTGCTGAGTCCCTAACAAAGACGACACGGCAATCTTTGATGTTTTTTGAAGTTAAAAATCAACGTAAATAAAGCCCAAATAAGGTAGAAAGTACAGCAAATAGCTATTTCAAGGCTACAACTTCAAATATAGTTCAGCACAAAGCTTATTTGATCATTTTTCATTTAACCTTTGATGTTGCTAACCCGGTTGTCAGTATATTGCGGGTAGTTTGGTTTTAGCCAAGGCTTAAGGACGGTAATTACTGCTTACCATACTTAATACTTGATTTTCATCAGAATTAAAAATTGTCAAATATCACGCCTCTGTAGAAAGTGTTCCTCGTTCAGAAAAAAAAAAGACTTTTCAAGGTGGTCAAACAAAGAAACATGTGTGTGACAGTTATTTAAAAATTATATTCATTGTCCTTCTTCATCTACTATAGTCCTTGGTAGAAAGGGTGCACTGAAAGTATTGCATTTGTAGATTATACTATGTGTGGATGGGTCTTGTATCAAATTAAAAAAAACGTATAACTATCAAATGCTATCAAAATTAATATTTCTGTACAATTTATGAAAATAATTTACTTAGTAATCTAAAAGCGTTCTATCTAAGGACATATCTATATTAATGCGTATTCATTGGTTCGTACATTACTCACATAGCTTAACTTAGTTATAATACGGTTGGAAGTTTTAAATATCCAGTTTAAATATTTTTGTGTCAGATGTCATGTATATTTTAATGTGAACATAGGCAAAGCCAATACGATGAGTATGAATAGAAACGTGGGTGAACTTTCTGTTTAAATAACTCAGCAATTTTCTCAAAATAAATACACTATGAAAACAAGTTCAGAATATACTTTGCAGCTTGTCTCTAAAGCTTTAATCTATTTATGTAGAGTTCTTTACGTAAGGGAAAAACAAATTCAATTTCACTTGAGTAAAAATATTTAAAGTATGTTAAATTAGACTAAGCTTTACCTAGTGCGAATAAAAATAAAAATGCTCATTTTTACAAAAAAAGAAAAGAAAACATTGCTTTAGTCAAGATTATTTTTAGATGTTAAATTTGTGTGTATGTTAAACGTAATGTCTGTACTTATTATGTATGTATCAATCCTGAACATGTTATTATACTTTAATTAAAAATATGATTCTTTTTTTTAGTAACCATCTTTTAATTCAATTAACATCCGAAAAATTATTAAAATAGCTAACTTATATGCACCTTATTTCGTTGTGTCAAATGATTTAGAGAATTCTTTAGAACTAATAATTAGAAATTTATTTAAAAATAATGTTATTTTTTCAATCTATTTTTCCATAAAAGTAAAAAATAAATTGGACATGAAGGAGGCTTGATGCATCGTAAAATATAGACAAAAACAGAGAACGTCAAAAGCACATTTGATATTTGGGGTGAGAGAAAGAAAGTGGGTATGAAGATTGGTAAAGTGTCTGTCGGTTTGTTTCTTGAACCTGCTATCCTCGTTAATTACTTTCACATATATGTCCCGTATGAACAAATATTATTTTTCTTCTTTTTAAAATCTTTTGATAATTATGCATTTTTCCTATACGTATATTATTTTTGAACAGTTCATGAAATAAATGCTAAGACATAACCCTACACTGCATGATTTTTCGCTCTTTGAAAGAAATATATGTTTTTTAGTGTAATAAGAAAACATAGGAAAACATTTTTTAAAAATTAATTTTGAGGATTGATGGTTATATTTGCTTTAAAGATACCTAATACTTGCTTTTCGTGTTTGAGTTGCCTATGCATGGTCATAAGAAAAAATAGTCCATGTAGCCAATTGGCAACGCTATTTAGTGTAGGGTTAAGGCATATATTTACGGAATTTCGCCCCGAAAATCTTTGATTGAGCATACAATGTAGGAAATACTTTTTCACGCAGATCACAGAATATGAACAAAATAAATTGGTTTTATTTAATGCATTTTCTGAAAAAAATAAAAACACTTAATGTCTGGAGAGAAAAATTGATACTCGTATGTATTTTGAATTTATAGGAGAAATTGCTTTGCACAAATGGAGCAGTGGAAAGTAAAGGGATGTAAGTAGATATGGGAACGTTTTGCGAAAAACGTGTGCAAAGTTAAAGACCAAGATAGATTTTCATTGAAAATGCTTGTAAATCATGCTAAATAAAAGTACTTTCCAATATTTATTTTACCATCTCTTGCCCCAATACAGAAGATAGTGTCCCCTATTGTTTACACTAATTATCTCATTTTTTAAAAACTTTTGGCACTTAGACTATTTTGCTTTTAGATGCTTTAAAGTTTTTGCAAGAAATTCTGACGAGATGCAATGCTGGACCGCTCATCACTTCTGGGATTCGGCCGCGTGCGAATCATTCTTTTGATTGCAATTCTTATTAAATTATCACAAAATGTCTAAATTCGTTCGATCTTGATTTTAGGAATATTTCCATATTCTGAGGAACTGTCTAATTCAGTTAACGACTATACAGCGATACCTTATTTTTCTGCAGTTTCGCTTCCATCGATACAGTTTTTTTTTTTAACTCTTTCTTGATGTGAACTGGTATCTTCCAGTTTTTTCCTTTTAATGTTATTTGTCTCTAGATTTCTTATTTTATTTTTAAATATTCTGCTCATATGTTTTGTGTAATAAATAGTCCTGCTCTCTGTTTTTTCCATTCTTTAAAAATTTGTTAGTTGCTTCGGTACATAATTATTGTCTGTCAGTAAACGTATTGCTTATTTATTGAGAGTGGTTTCATTTTAGTCAACACGTTTTTTTTTTTTTTTTTTTTTTTTTTAGAAATTCACTACTTGACTTTTTTTTCATGATAGAAAAATGGAATACATTTCGACTCAAGGTGTCATTTTGTCTTGCTTGCTTTATTAAGCTTAAGTTTTTTTTTCTGTTTAAACTGTTTTCTGCCCCACCGTGTCGCTTTTATCAAATGACTTTTCATCCTAAAGCTCACGCTTCTTTGCATTGAAAAGGTGTTAATTAAAACCTCGAAATACGTGTCTGCAGCACTCTGCATTTTTTTGTACGATTAACATTGAAAAACCGGATTTTATATTATTGACTGTTCGAGCAGCGTCTTTTCTGTGCCGAAAAAAAAAACTGTTAGCGACAGTTTGAGACATATTTTGTAGGTTTTCATGTCAGTTTTTGTTGATGCTGTGGTCATTATTTTTCACGTCATTATAATATTGTTGTAAGTTCCAGTTTAAATGCATGAGCTTTCTCAGTTTAAAAAAAAAATAATTCTAAAGCACGATTAAGGTAGCAACGGGACTGTAGTTAGAAAACGGTTTTAGAGGTAGTCAAATAAAATTTCATCTGAGACTATCATGGTGATATAAGGAAGATGTTGCTAGAACTTCCAAAATCACCAAGTTTATTCAACCCTACTTTTGGCACGATATTTCAAATGGTTTTAAAAATAGCCAATAAATACATCGCCAAACCAAATATTGTTTTAATCATTATAAGATCGTTTCCAACTGTTCAAGCAGCGTCGTTTCAGATTCTTAGGAGATTTTGAGACGGAGAGTGAACATTTTTTTGAAAATTCTCAGGGCTCAGCTTTAGTTTAAGCTCAGATCCTGTAAAAGCTACTGTTTAGCTATATGTTAGAAGCGTTCCATCTACATAACACGCGTTGCAGTTTTCTGAGTTGCTACATTTGCTTCGTGCACTGAAGTTAATTAAAGTGTAATAGTTAGTGTCTATGAGTATATTTTCCAACTAGGGAAGAACGTTTTAGAAGCTACTTTTGAGAGATTTCTAAATTACCTTGGAGTTATTACGCATGGAAGCTGCTGTTTTTGCTGGCTGGACTTTAAGATATCGTGCATACAAGATTGCTTCCGTGCAGAGTTTTGACTCTGTCTAGAGAGTTCTGAAAGTAAACTACTTTTTATTCTCAAACATATTAGTTACGAACCTGGAGTTCGTAACGTTAGGAATCAGATGAAATATAACACAATGTAACACTTAAATGTACTGAAGTTTATCATAGAGGCCAGAATTTGCTAAAGTGTAACCGTAAATATTCCAACAATTTCAAAAAATGAATTTCATTTTGCTTTTTAACTTTTTAAAAAAAAACAGCTTTATTTTTGAGTAAAATAGAATTAGTTTCTTTTAAGAATATAGTTATAAGTGCGTAAAGTGTATCTAAGAAATATTTTACAGTTTAAGACAACTGATTTATAGGTTTAGTTGTTATTCTAAATCAAAGTTAACAAACGGAAAAGGTTAATCGCTTAGTTATGCATGGATTTTATTACTGTTTTACTTAAATATATATTTTTTATTTTTATGACTTTTTTTTACATATTGATCTCCTTTAACATTACGTGCAAATTCCACGTGCACTGATTTCAAAATTGAAGTTTGTATGCAATGTTATTGCATGAAAGTCATATAAAAAAAAGAACTTGTGTCACATGTTTCTGAAATTATAAGAAAATACATTGCTTAGTTACACAATTTTTAAATTCAAATATTGTTTCGTAATAAGCGAGTAAAAATATCTGTCTACACATGTAAAAAAAGTCAGTGCCGTGCAAAATGTGACTTGAAAATTAAAAAAGTAAAATGTAAAACATCTAATCCCATTGCCTGTCTCAACGTATGTACAATAATTAACAAGGAAATTAAACTAATTTATTTCTCCAATTGCTAAAAAAAGTGCTTAGAGTAACGGGGAATAAGTCATTATTATTTTTTGTGTATTTATTTCAATTATGATTTGATAAACTAGAAAAGTAATGCATAAAAGCGTTTATATTTTTAAGCTAGCTAGTCAGAATTCTCATTTACTTATAATTTTTATGTACTTGGTGTTAATGCGTGGATTTTTTTTTTAATTAAAAGAAGGTAAGTAATTCTCCGACGAGTATGAAGTAAAGTTAAAGAACGGGACAAAGTAAAATGGTAAAATAGTTAACTCTATTGCCGTTTTAATTATCAGACAATATAGTCGTATTAATAATAATGTAAGACTGTAACACGCATATTCTTAAAATGCATTTTAAATCAATTCAGGTTTTTAGTTGTAAAAATAGAAATTTTAAAATATAAATCTTAAAAATGAGTAATCAAAGTTTTGAAAGAAAACGAGACAAATTATTGTATTTTGTAAGGTTATCGCAAATGATTTTCCTTTTGTCAGTCTTGAATTAAGAAAAAAAAGTGAATACATTTATTCTCGTGCTTTCCGCTAATTAAACTAAGCGTTTTTTATAATAATTAATTTTATTATTGAATTATATTTTATTTGCTCAAAAATGTATGCATTAATATTTTTTGTGCCTTAGAATCGATAAAATCAAAAGAATATTTTTTCCTGAATATTTTGATATGATGCAACTCTCGACCCTCCTCCTTGAAATACACTGCTCGACATTGAAAATGCAACACCAAGAAGGAGTGGTCAGAAATTGATGAAATTTGGTAAGAAGACAGAGACAGCATGGAACAATAAGTGATATTTATTTCAAAATAAATAAGCAAAATTTAGAGCGAGGACGGCGTCGGCTCAGTAAGAAGTAGGACCACCGCGGACAGCGATGCACGAAGAAACACGTCTAGGCATGGAGTCAATAAGCCTGCGGATGGTGTCCTGAGGGATGGCACTCCATTCCCTTTCAACCATTTGCCACAGTTCGTCCTCTGAACGAGGCAGTGACAGGTTCTGCAAACGGCATCCAATCACGTCCCACACATGTTCGATTGGTGACAAGTCAGGAGAGTATGGTGGCCAGGAAAGCATCTGTACACCTCGTAGAGCATGTTGGCTGATTCAAGCACTGTGAGGCCGGGCGTTATCCTGTTGAAAAATTGCATTTGGCAGACCCTGAAGGTAGGGGATTGCCACCGGCCGCAGTACATTATCTACATATAGTTGGGCCGTTATAGTGCCCCGAATACGAACTAGAGGTGATACGGAATTGTATGCAATAGCGCCCCAAACCATTATGCCACGTTGTCGCGCTGTGGGGCGTTCCACAGTTACTGCCAGATTCGATCTTTCAACACGTCGACGCCACACACGTATGCGATGACTATCGCTGGACAAACAGAAGCGGAATTCATCTGAGAACACTACGGTTTGCCATTCTGCCATCCACGTCGCTCTGGTCCGGCACCATTCCAAACGTTGGAGTCTGTGCTGTGAGGTCAATGGCAGTCTTCTTAGCGGGCGCCGTGATTGCAGGCCACGTGCAACCAGTCGACGGGAAATGATTCTGGTCGACACAGGAACATCCAGGGTACCTTGCACGTGCTGCAGAATCGACGTACAAGTGACTTGCGGGTCCGCCACAGCTTGTCGGTGAATCCGTCGATCCAAGCGGTCTGACGTCACTCTGGCTGTACCTGCACCCCTCAATGTGGCTACATTTCCTCTTTCCAACCATCTCCGACACAGCCAATGCACAGTGCTTGCATCCATGTGGGTATCAGCTGCAATTTGACGTATGGACCAACCTCCCCTTCTCAGTCCGATCACCATACCTCTTGTAAAGTCGTCTATATGCTGGAAGTGTCTTCGTTGAGGACGGCGTGGCATTTCCTCCTATCACACGTATCCTTCGAGACAAAAACCAAATTTCTCCGATAATTAGTCTGGCAGAAAAACCAACATGAACATAGCCCACTTTTCAACTTCATTCTCTTATATCTTACTTCACGTGCGTCGGAGAGCTGCGCATTTCATATCATTTGCATAACTCAGTGACGTGCGTCTACGGTAAAATTTGCATGAATTTCTGACCACTCCTTCTTGGTGTTGCATTTTCAATGTCGAGCAGTGTATACTAACGCACCATCGTGTAATGTAGAACTTTGATTCTTATGTATGACAGTGACATAATTCTGACAGTGACATAATTTTCTTGAATTTTGAAAAAAAAACCTAAGGAGCTACATTTCAATTATGTGTCTTTAAAATTGCTCTTATTTAAACCTTGATGGATTCTTCTTCTTCTTTTCCCCCCTTTCTATTTATGTCTGCTTGTTGAACAAGCGTCACCTGACACGACTTTTATTTTCTGGGTAGACCGTACAACGCCGGGCAAGGCAGTAAGTTTATATGACCACATGATGTTAAATAATCTTAGCTAAATTACTTTTAAAGGGAATTTCTTAAAACTTAATTGAAATTATTACATCTTGTAAAATGCATGCAATACAATAAATAAATAAATAAAACGTTGTATCATTGCACCCTAATAACAAAACATTAAAATTACTTTATAGAACATTTTTTAAGTACTTGCATTTGGTTTTTTTTTACTGCTCTAATCAAGGCTAGTTTCTCCTTTTTTTTAGTTCTTCTAGCGACTTTCCGAAAATTTCTTGAACGACAAATTAATCTTTAACGCAATAAAATCCAGATCAAGATTTGCAGAGTACTCTTGTAACAAAAAATAATCTGAAACGTTCCTGGAAAATAATGGTCAACTGATGTGCCAAATTTCAGCCTAGCGCATGTTTGGAAAAGAGTCAGGATAGTTCCTGCTAAAAGTTATGTAATTTTCCACAATAATTCATAAAACCTTCGCAATACAAACCAGATACGTCACGACGATAAATCGAGAACCTTCCAATAAAACTTGGGTTTCGGTTAGGTTAGCGCTCGGAAACCTTCTTATATATCAGGAAGATTCCTGAAGCAAATATGGATAAAGCTAAGTCTACAATTGCAAGAAAACAGCTAAAAAGCCCGTTTGCTTAGAATTCTTGTTAGGCTCTAGTATCCAGAGATTGCATATGCCCTCATTTGAGGCGAAGTCAATCTGCACAGGCAGTGCATCTTCTTGAAGGCAAAACACTTAGCCCTTCACAGCACGATTTTCATGAAAAAAATCATATGTGCCCTTTAAATAACCTTGAGTTCAGGAAAAATGAAGAAAAAAATTAATCTTAAAAATTTGCACCAAAAAATAATGTTTTAACTGTTTGTTCTACATATCGCACAAAGCACATAGTATATGCTTACACTGATAAGTGTAATAATCTACAATGTGTTTTGTGCCATAAATGGAACAAAAACAAATTTCCATTAAGTACAGCATATATATTTAAACATTTTTAGAACAAAGGAAATAATGATTAAGCATACTTACTGTAATGCAGACGCTCTATTTTTCAAAAGCAAGAACTGTAATACCTAGATTAGTGCAACTAACTAGCGCATAAAATTCAGACTAAACTGTTATAGCAATGTTCCAGAAAGGGCACAAAACTCAGTTTAACTGCATTTAAATTTCAGAGGAATATATGAGGTTTTTTTTGGTTTGTGCCAGATCAGGCACACCATGCAGTGAAGAGTTAATAAGTTAGATATAAAATACAGTTGGTAGCTAAAATATTTTTCACAATTGCAAGAAGTACACATTCATGCATTTTTCTCAATTCAAGAAATTATTTTTGCAAATTTTCTTGATTTTCACAGAAAATTGGCGAAAACCTGAGAAATCCTGGGATGTTAACTAGAAATTATCTGTAACCTTTCTGAATTGCCTTACATTGTACTACCATAATAATTTAACTGATAGATAAGCATACTTTTATGCAAATTTACATTAGAAACTGATTAAGCTGTTAAAACATAAACTTGTTTTCTTAGATTCCAATGATACTTTATGTACTTCTTTAGAAATTCAGCATCATACTATATTCTTCAAGATATATCAAGATATATCAGTACCTCAGAACCAGACTAACGTAAGTCCATTTTCGTCATTTTTCATTAGAGGGGAAAAACGATTGTCGGACACATGCAAAGAATGGGACTCGCGCTCTTTTCACGCTGCTAAATAATTGTGAAGGAACTTGTTTTATAAAATACTGTTTTAATGAGTCGATGTGGAATAAGATTCTACATACAATGAAGCAAAAAAGTGAAAATTGCCATTTTTGGACTTACGCCGTTCTGGTTCTGAGGTATAGATATATCTTAGAAACTTAAAAGTTTCCTCTAAAGCAAATCTGGAAATTAATTAGATATATCTTTGAACTTATTCCTGACGCATGAAAACCTGTCAATTTTGAAATTATTGAGAATATTTCACAAGAGAAATGTAATAGCCCAAAATATGTAAACATATTTATAGTTTCAAAAAGCGTAATTTTAATTTAGTAAGATATAAGAAATAACCTTTACAAAATTGTATTTCCCACTTCATATAAAAGTATCTAGGGAGTTTGCAAGTTTTGAACCCATAAATTTTAAAAAAATGGAAAAATAATCTTGAAAGTTATATTGGTCCGACTTTTATTCCACTTTCTAAATGAATGTAAAAATTAAAATTAGCAGCTCAAGATTCACGAAAGTATTTCGGAGTTTTCTGAGGGTAAATGATCCAAATCATGCTAAACGAACCAGAAAATGCAGAAAATCGGATTAAACCCATTCGTCTGGGTGATTTAAAATAAAGAAAAGCATCATAACGAAAATTTCGTCATTAATGAAAATGATGGCGCTTGAGTGACTTATAAAACTACTTTGACGATACATTAATAAAGATATTCTGATTTGTGTTTAATGGTATACATAGAGCATTTTTCTGAAAGAATTCTGGCTGAGGGTAGAGTGATGAATAGAAATCATTACCTGAAAGGATGTGTACAGAATTCTTGGATGAAAGTTCTATAAACATTTTGTTTATAGAACTCTCATACGGAAATTTAATTAGTATATCTTAGTAGTTAATACATTGAATTGAAAGATAAGTAAAGATTTAAGTATTTTGTAAACGGCATTACACGGTTTCTAAATGTAAACACGTAAAGGAACTTTAAAGTACGCTACAGGCAACAAAACAGCATAATATTGTAAACACGAAAAAAAAAACGTACATGTTTTAAAAATGAAAAGTATAAAAATAGAAAACTTTTTTTTCTCGATAGCTAAATGTTTTTTATTTCTCTGATATTGTGTGATTCATTAATCAGGGGTAGAATGCTTGTTTTTGTGTTGGTTTTTTTTCCTACTTTTGTTTATCTTCTTTTAGTAGATGAAAACTTAGATAAAAGAGCGCTGGGCTCGAAATTAGAGACATTCACATTTGGAGCCAGCCGAAGACATCAAACAACTTACGAATACAGAAGAGTACAGTCTGTGAGCAAAAAAAAAAACCTGTGGTCAATCGCTACGGGTGCAGTCCCAGGTAGCAAATAACCTTTAAACGTTTTATAAACGTTTTTAAGCGGTTGTTACCACGTTAATAACCATTTTACAACCTTTAAAAAACGAAGTGTGCTACTTGGGGATGTTCTGGAGACAACAACTTCCCTTCAAGACTGTCGAAATTTTTTGGTGGTGCTACTATTTGTCGAAGCCCAAACGGACACAGGGTGCCTCACATTCTGAGCAGATTTTCCATTAAGGTATTTGACTACCCTCAAAATGCATATTTTCGAGCATTTTGTTGATTTTTTTGCCATATTTAAGTTTTTCGAACTTTCCTTTTTCCAAAACCGTTTTTATTTAGCTTCTACGTGGATTATAAAAAAGTTACAGCAAACCTTCTTGCTTCAAAATATTGAACTGTAAATACAAACTTTGATTCCATATTTCTGGAAACTTGCTTGAATTTAATGCTTAAATTCTCTTTCATAATAACTTAAAACCTATTCAAGCTATTCACTCCAAATTTTCACAGTCTATAAAATGCAATATTGATCACCAGTCCTGCTAAAACTGTTATTCTGTAAATTAATTATTATTGTATTTTTTGATAGATATGTTTTGTTACGTTAAAATCTCGTCAAAATTTCCTATAAGTTACCAATTTATTCTGTAAAATTTTTAAATATTTAATTTTTTATTATAGTCTAGTTACATTTGAAGATGATGGTAATTTGCATCATGTGTACCAAGGAAATTCGCATTAGTGCAACGCTTTTTTATCTAGCATGCTAATGGGTTTGGTATAATTTTGCTACATTTTAAGTAAAATACCCTTTTTTTTAAAAATCTAACACACATTTTATAAAAATCTTCCAATTTCTGTTCTATTTTGATTTATTACTGTACAAAAAAGTTAAAAAAAAATCTTATGAAATTGATTTTTTTCAAGAAAATTGTCCCGTAAAGTAGGCATACTTGCTTCAGGCATACTTAATTCTTGCTTCGGCAGGCAAAACTAAAAAGTTTTAAATTGGTGTTTGTAACAACATCGTTTATGTTTTGAGAAATAAGCCCAAAATAAGAACTTTGTTACGGCAATGTTAAACGACTTATTGTTTTTAAATATTATTTTCCAATTTAAATAAGTATAAAAGTTTTACACAACGCACCAATTAAAAGTAATGTTTTAAATCTGTTTTCTCAAAAACATTTAACCCCGTATTTTGTTTAATTATTACAATTAGTTTTAGTTTGCTTTACTGTTTAACATCAACATATCGTTCATTATGTTTTGAAGGCATATAATCATAATTGGAAAGGATATTTTGGAAAAAAGTAGTTTCAGTAGTGGTAGGTGGTTGCACATCGCATCTTTGTAACTTTTTTCTATTCTAAAGCCTACAAACAATATTTCATCAAAGAGTGGCACATCATATTTCCAACAACATGTCACATCTCTGGACTTTTTGACTTTTTCTAGATTATTTTTCAAGAGGAAAATTCAATTATGTTCTCTTCCTTTTTATTTTATTATCGCCTCCATTTTATTGCACAAAGTATTTATTCGCTTCCTATAAGCAATACACACACATTCAACATTGTTTCATTAAATTTTAAAAACCCATTGATTCCACTCATACTTACATTTACTTGTAAGAAAGATTATAAAAAGATAAGAAATCCATTTGCTGAGAAACCATTTTAATGCAATTAATTGTAGGTATTCAGAAAAAAGCTTGCATAGAATACTCTTTTATTGTATAAAATAAAAGCAACAAAGAAACATTCAAATAAGTATGTCTTTCCTTTTGCTAGTTTTTGTTGTACAAATAAGAAAAAATATTCTAAAAGAATTACGACTACTTTATCATTTCGAAACAATGGGTTATTGTAAGAATAGAGACTAACATGTGTATTTAATATGTTTTTATTTCATGCGGAAATATTTATTATTAAACGAAAAATGCAATGTACTCAAGTAGCACACTTTGTTTTATATACGTTGTAAAATGGTCAATAACGTTGTGAAAACCGCTTAAAAACGGTTATAAAACGTCTAAACGTTATTTGTGCTACCTGGGTAAACTTCTCACATATTATAATTCTGAAAGAAATAAAAAATAGAAGAATTTATATAATACCGATGATAATTTTATTAACCAAATATATAACAAGATTTTGTTTTATCAGTTTGTCATAAAAATTAAATTCAATAAATTTAATTTTGCTACTTGCTTTTTGTTGCAGTGTGTCATTTGTATTTGAAAAAAAAAAAGCTATTTGATACACCCATGATAATGGAAAAAGAAAATTTAAGTATCCCTTTTTTTTCTATCGTTTATGCTACTTACAAAATAATTGATCGTAAAATCTTGAAGACGTTTTCTTAACTATAGCTCATCCTCTTTATGTAGCCATCTACGCATTCTTATTTCTCCAAGACTTAATATAGAAACTACTGCAACTTATTTAAATGTTTATAAAAGTGTGTAATTTCACTGAAATAGACTACATTTTCTTTTGGAAGGATAATGGAGGCTGGAGGCGTTAAATATTCCTTAATATATTTAGATTATATTATACCATGCTAGGATCAGCAATTTGGCGTACAATCAAATACAGCTTTTTAGCCTACTTTCCCGTTAAAAATGAAAGAAAGACGAAAAAAGTAGTAAAAGTAGCTTAATGCATCTAAAAAATATCGCCAAGTCCAAAAAATATCGCCAAGTTAAAAAAAATATCGCCAAGTTAAAAAAATAATAAGGTAAAATGAATATCGAAAAATTAAAAATTTGAAAGTAGGGTATTGAGATGGGGAATTTGTGTGTGTGTCGGTCGGTCGGTCGGTCTGTCTGTCCCCCCCTAATAACTTTTGAATGAACATTCCGATTTTGACAAACTTTTTTTTGTTGGAAAGATCTCGGCGAGTACAGCTCATTCCCATATTTGATTTTTCGATTTGAACAATTTTTGGTTCAACTTTGAACCGTTCAAACAACCTGTCCCGCGATGCTAACTTTTGAGTGAACAGTCCGATCCGAACAAACTTTTTTTTGTTCGAAAGATCTTTTCAAGGATACTTCATTCCCGTATTTACATTTTCGATTTGAACAATTTTTCGTTCAACATTGAACCATTCAAACAAGCTGTCACCCCTAATAACTTTTGAGTGAACAGTCCGCTTTAAATAAACTTTTTTTTGTTCGAAGCATCTCGGCAAGGATACTTTATTACCGTATTTAAATTTTCAATTTGAACATTTTTGGTTCAACATTGAACCGTTCAAGCAACCTTTCCCCACCTAATAACTTTTGAGTGAACCGTCCGAATGGAATAAACTTTTTTTTGTTCGAAAGATCTCGGCGAGTACAGCTCATTCCCATATTTGATTTTTCTATTTGAACAATTTTTGGTTCAACTTTGAACCGTTCAATCAACCTGTCCCGCGATGCTAACTTTTGAGTGAACAATCCGATTTGAACAAACTTTTTTTTTGTTCGAAAAATCTTATCAAGGATACTTCATTCCCGTATTTAAATTTTCCATTTGAGCATTTTTTCGTTCAACGTTGAACCGTTCAAGCAACCTTTCCCCACCTAATAACTTTTGAGTGAACCGTCCGAATGGAATACACTTTTTTTGTTTGAAAGATCTCGGAGAGGCTCATTCCCATATTTCGCTTTTTGATTTGAACCATTTTTCGTTCAATATTGAACCGTTCAGAAAAAAAAATTAACATTAGCGTCTACGGGGAATTTAAGTTGAATGTTGATCGTGAACTTAAAGTCGGATTTCCTTCAAACTAACTTTGTAAGAAAATGGTTTTGATATATAATGTTTGTAAAGTACTTTTCTGAGTAATCTTCTGTGAGGACTCTGATTCCGACTCCGACTCCGCAAACATGGCGGAAATGCAGGCTCAGAAAAAAAAATGACTGACTGTGCAGACGATTTTTTGTTTATTTACTCATGTGTTTTATTTTATTTATTATTATTTTTTTTTTGGTAGACGATTTTTTTTGTAACAAAAATTTTTCATTCACGCGAACATTTTATTCTTTATTTATATTTAACAACTGGCAACGGATTAAAAGTTAAATTCGAGACATTTTATTAACGGACGAGCTTTTTTTTTTTCTTTCTTTGATAAAATGTGTTTTGATGCTCTTTGTACTTTTATTTATTTATTTTATTATTACTTTTTTTTTTTTTTTTGAAAACGATGGAGGATTTTTTCTACGGAGGAACTGTAACAGTTACACTCTTTAAAAGGTGCGACAAAACTTTATTTATTCGTTAATTACTTTTTACTTGTCTATTTCATCTGATGAGAGGGGTATATTTTGCTTTTCGAAATCAGCTCTAAGTGTTAAAAAGGTATGTTTGGCATAATTTTCAGTCTCAGATAATCAAGAGAATAATGATCAGATGCGAGAATGCCGATGTCGATGTACGGGAAAGTAGGCTCATTTAGTTCTTGACAGAACTTCTTGTTAAAAAAAAAAATCGGTATCCCCTTTTCCGTCAATGTATACCAAGTTTATTTTAGTGACAAAGGAAAAAAAAATGTTCAGATTGTTAGTTAAAAAATGAAAACAATAAATGCACAAGATTTATTTCTTTTTTCTGGTATAGAGCAATTTAATAAACAGTAATCAAAACAATTACAATAATCAAAAGAAAATAATATTATGTAGAGCAAAAGATAAAATCTTAACATAAAACCCCAAAACATAAAGATCTATTAGAGTGGTTTGTTTGTGAAATGATTTTTATTAAGAGGTTGTGATGTAATGAATATACAAAAATTACTATAGACTAATACGTATAAGGAATATTGAAACTAGAATCATGTACATTGTATGAAATCAAACTTCTACTGGTGTTTTTCCAAGTAGATTTCCAAAAGATAAAATGCTAACTAAATGAAAAAATAATTGAGCAATAGTTAAAGAAATATATATGTATTAATAATAATGATTAAAATAATATTACTACACTGTGAGCACTTATTTTAGGTTCAGTAGCTTCAATGTACAAATAAATTGCTTATAAACATCGCAAGAACATCTGAAATAGTAAAACAGATATTTCAGAAAGAGCCTCTAATTTGCGAGTATGTACCTTACTTCAGTCAAAATCATCAAACTTCATTAAGTCATTTTAGGTTAGAAGAGTATTTAAAACATAGACTTACATTTTGATAGTTTTAAATGACAGATTCTAACATAAATGGATTAGAATAGGCTTTAATATCCGTCGGGTATGAAAGCAGATAGGGAAGGACTCAATCCTCAGAGAGAACTTTGTTTTAAATTACCAATTCTAGTATTGCATGTTATGCTCATTTAAGTACACCTACCCCCCCTCCCTCAGTTAGAAAGTTTATTCTAAGTGCACTAGTAAGATTAGGTTACTTTTGAATGTTCTTTTGATTAAAAAAATTTATCTTTAATATTTCGTATTTTTATGCAAATTATAATTCTCAACAATATTTCTAAAAAGTAAGAACGCAAACTTAATTTGAATTCAAGGAAAAAGTCTACTTACACAGCAAATAACTGCTGCTGAAATATCCATAACGAAGCTCTGTTCTGGTCATCATAATACTTCAATCACTGAGGATTGAATATCTTGATATCAACATTGCAAAAAAACTCGTCTTTTGGACATTGCGCATGTCTTGACAGTATACAAAATAAAGTAATAATTTCTGTTAAGTTACTGAAATGTTCGTTCATAAGATACACGTCAAGAAGCGTCCTGATTAAATGCTTGATAAAATATTATTTTTCATTTTACATATTCTTACAAGGACTGTTTCAGACATGATTTAATACGTTGCTAGATATTCTGCATTTAAGACTCCAGTTTAAACTTCAATAATTTCAATTGGAAATTCCTTTCAGAAATTGTTAAAGTAATACATTAAAAAAAAAAAATAAAGCAGTCTTGATAGAATTTTACAAACATGAAAAAGGGGGAATTGGGAATATTATTTCATTAACTTCAACTGCGGGATTTGTTGTTTGCTGCGTGGTTGGAAATATGGCTACCGACTGTAAAGAAAGCAAAAATAATATGTTTTTTCTTTCTTTAACCTTTTGGAAGTTTTTATGAGAATATTATTAGTTTATCAAAAAATCTTAAGATAGCGTGAAAACCAAGTTGGGCTTTACCTCGTCAACAGTACTTTTGAAAAAAAAATAATGGGAACAAAGTTGCAGCTGTAAAATACAAAACTTTACATCCAAATTTTGTTTTTGTAATCTTTCAACATTAGAACACAGTTTTGAATGATTTCCGGTAGCATCTGGTGTATTTTCAAACAGAAAGTTTATAAGATTTGCTTATATTTTTACGATTAATTTAAATAAAATATTTCTTGTTTCTTTAATTGAATGAAATTCTTCAAAATGCATTCTTTTCGTAGTTTGCTGCAGTTCCTGGGGCCTTACTCTGAAACTTCCTGGAACTTCCAGTGACGTCTATTACTCCCTCACGACAAGCAAGAATAGCCGAAAAAGTAGTCGCTTGTCAAATTTTGTGCTACTCTGAAAGCCCTAATGTGCCCAAGCGAGAATTTTCTCTCCTTCTACCGCGTATCGAGAAGGAAAAACGATTGACCAATCAAATGACAGTATATCTCACGTTACATCAACATTCGCGCGTGCATTTTGCATTAACTTTCTGGTTTAGCTTAGCCTCCGAAATAGATGGCAAAAAGATTCGAGAGCCAAACATTAAAAGCATTCGGGCAGATTAAGATTTTGTGTTTCAGGAATTTAAAAATATTAGAATTTTAAATCGCAATTAGTACATCTTTTCAACACATACGAGCATACAAGCGTAAGCGAAGTAAAGTGTCGAAATACATTATACGAACTCATCTCAATGTATCAAATGCTTCGACTAAACATGAAAAATTTTATAAATACTTTTTCAAAAAATACTAATATTTAAAAATGTTTGTTAAATTAAATCATTTAACTTCATGACTTTGTTTTCAGCGATATTTTGACTTTATCGCAATAATAGTTTAAAATTCAGACTTTAAGTAAAAGTCCCCTTTTTGCGTTACTCATTTTTGTTTTCGCATTAATAGTTGTATTTTCAGTCTTTAAATGCTAAGTAAAGAAAAATCACATGTCTGGGCAATGCAAAATTAAGGCATAGGTATATGGGGCACAGGTCCAGGGCACCAACGTGGGGGGGGGGCTTAAATCCATCTAAAGTTTTTAAAATGGAGAAATTTCATATCGCACTATGACAAGAGATAAATAAATTTAAAAATACTCTTTCGAAAACTTGAAATCCAAAATATTTTACTACTTCATTATATTGTTTTTATTTGGGGGGGAGGGGGGCAGCACATAAAGCTCGTGCTCAATGTCCTACAAAGTCGTGCCCTGTGTCTAGGTATCATTTTTTCAAAACGTGTAGGGTCACCCGGGGCAATTCCTGGTCAGCAAGTTTCTGGGGTAATTCCTGGTCACAGTCCTTTTTATGTCTTAATAATCCTTCAGCAAAATGAAAAAAATCACAGAGGTACTCTGAACTATCTTCATTGCAATTCATTACTTAATTATGAGTTGACTGTGTATTTAGTTTGAAAAAAAAAATCTTTTTAAAATCGCTTGTTAAATTTCGTAAAACAAGATTGGCCTTAGTTTTGATACATTTGTACAAAGATCGTGATCAAACTCAAACTTCTGAATATTTTTCTTTTTCGTTTTTTTGGTTTAATTAGGTACCATGTCAGTTACTGAAAAATAGTTTTGGATTTACCATTATTGTTTTGAATAATTTGCAGGAAGGCTCCAAATAATGCCCCTGGCTACTGGGGTAATTCTTGGTCAGTGGGGTAATTCCTGGTCAGTCCTTTTTTTAATATTTATGGATTATTATTTCACCTATTATTGACATATGTTATTGATTTAAACTATATGTAACTCTGTGAGCCTTAACTGCAAAGTTAACTGTAACCGCAATGTAACATTCTTATCTGTTAATGATAAGTATACAATATACTGAATTTTTCTTTGTTAAATTTCATCCAATTATTTTATAAGTCTTAATAATTATTCTTAATTATACTAAGAAAAATGCTTAATTGTAACTGCATTGTACTATTCACTTAACTCTTCACCTTAACCTGTTCATAACAGACAGAAGCATGTGCTCAGTGTGTATGGTGCATGTGCACCATATTTTTTATGGACCTATTTATTTGGTAGGTGAAGATTCATTCACAACAGATATAAAAGCTGTAGCTATTGCATACAAAGTGTATAAAAAGTATTTTGGCTAAGTTTTATTAAGTAAAGCTATTATGTTGAAAACAATTGCATTCTTCCTTAAAAAAGCTAAATACAGTGTTTAATTAGCTATATATATAAATAAATTCTTTATCTAATTAGTTTAATAACTTGTATTAATAATGTGCTTACAAAATGTATGCATTTTCATCAATCATTTGAGTGACCAATAATTGCCCCGTAAGTGGCCAGGAATTACCCCATCTCTGGGGTAATTCCTGGTCACTAATTAACGACAATTACTCAAGTTCATTATGTATTGTTGATAGCATGAATATTTTATTCGATGGACATCCCAATGTGCTTCCTCCATACCAAAATTTGTAACTCTAACTTAGATAGATTTTGTGATAATTGGATGTTAATGCTTTTTGACCAGGAATTACCCCAGGTGACCCTATTTAAAACATTTGTTGTTTGAGAGGGGTAAAAAGTACTGCATGTGCTGAGCTTTTTGCAATGATTTTGATAGACTCAATTTTGCTTTTCGCGATATTTTGGCCTTTTCGCAATAAGAGATATATATTCACTCTCTAAATATTAAGTACAAGTCCCTATTTTTGGGGCAATGCATAAGAAAAAAATGGAGATCCTAAATCACATGTCTGCGGATCTTTTTTCTAAAATGCATTTAAAACACTTTATGTTTGAGAATTGAAAGAACCAAATTCATGTTTTATGCTTTTGCTATCATTTTAAGACTTGAAAAACGATGATTCAATTATTCTGTGAGGAAAAATTAAACTTAAATACGATACGATAGAAACGAAATGCTCCCCCCCCCTCCCCTGGTAGAAAATAGAATTTGAGCAAAGAGCTCATTTTATTAAAGGAAATGTATCCCTCCCCCTTGGGTTAGAGCGACACCCTGGTTAAGTAGATATATAAATTCAAGTTTTGGGCATGCCTTAAAGTAATTTCAATTTGCGAAATTTTGGCCAATTAATCAGTAAAATAAGATGGTAGGTAATCGGCAAAGTTGCAGAGTTCCAATTACTGGTGATAAATGGATGCCTCTCCCAAATTCAAACTCAAAATATAGAAAAAATCTTAACTCTCAATGTATAAACATACTAAATCACATTTTCAAAACTTATAAACATTATGGCACACTCCCGCGTTGAGAAAAAATGGAATAAACAAACAGCTTCTCACTGCCGAGGAAGACATCTCACGTCTTCTTACCCTGTCGTACACTTCTCGGCGCGATTCTAGATACCTTAAATTAGAAGTGGCTTTGAGATTAGCGATTATTCGTGTCTCACGAGATGTGACGTCACGGGGCACAAAAATCCCGTATTCTCGGTATCGACTATATTGACGATACAATGAGAGTAGGGCCCCTGGTCCGTTGAATATCGCAAAATGTTCTTCTCTGGGAATTCTACAGCTGGAGCTTTTAAACTTTAGAATGCTTTCTTCTTAGACAGGACTAGAAACTTGATTTTGACTATAGCAGGAGGCTTAGGTACAATGGGATATACTGCCGTGGGCAGGTAAAGGGCAGTAACTGCAAATTTTTCGATTTTAATTTTTTTGCATTTTTGAAATCTATGTTACATTAGTTTTGTGGTACAAGCATCTTTTTTTGGTTTCCGATGAAAAAAAACTGTTTTTTAACCAATGGTAATTAGCAGTAACTGCATTTTTCGTTGCTGTGGGCGGGTAAACGGCAGTATCTGCATGTCTGCAGGATGAACATAATATGAATCGCTGTGCAAATCTTGCATCAAGCCGCAAAAACCGTTTTTCTTTGTACTTAAACTAAGCGAAAGTAGGGGTGCCCTAATGGGAGGTCACGGGAGGGCATTGGTTGCACTTGAATGTTCCCAAGGGGCTGTTTTATTCCTTTTAGGGGTGAATCAGTGTTAATATCAAAGCAGACTTAAGTGATATAAATTGGCGTTGCCACTTGGCAATATATCGCCAAGCTTTTAGTCACCAAGTGCTTGTCGCCAACTTGGTGACATATCGCCAAATAGGCGACAAATTTGGCGAAAAAAATTATTTTATGAGTTTGGGTTCAATTTAGCGCTATTGGCGGTATTTTGCGAAAAATCCACTGAATGATGCTAAAATCGGCGATATTTAGAAAATGAATTGTTGTAAATCATTTTTTGCTTTGTTTCGTGGTACATTTGGGGCGTAAATATTTGAATTATCATCTTGCTCATTCCAAGCATTATTTTAACACTTAAGGCATCCACTAAAAAAATTTATACGTAAAAGGAAGTAGTGTGGGGTCCATACCAGATTTTTTTTCTTTCAAATAAAGTTTCTCTCCACTAGCAGACAATATTTTTCACGATTTCAAAGATACACAAGCCAAACTTGGAAGACGACAAACAAAAATGCAGCAATGAAATGATTTTATTTACATTGTTTTGTTTTCTTTTAATTACAGTTGCTTTCATACTAACAGACGATAGTTTTTGCAGTTTAATCCCTAGCTGTTGCATTTTTAATAGTACTATGAAAAAAATCGTCAGCACAACAAGCATTTCAAGCGCTCTTTTTCTCAAAGTGATTTCTTGTTTTGATGCAAAGTACAAAGCATTAACTGATTTGTAGTAATTTTAAAACATCTGGTATGCACGCCACACTACTTCCTTTTACGTTTAAATTCCATAATAAATGCCTCAAGTGTTAAAATAGTGCATTAGAGTGAGCAAGATAACAATTCAAACATTTGCACCCCCATTTTGTCACGAATCAATGCAAAATAATGTTTTACAATGATTTATTTTCTAAATATCGCCGATTTTAACATGATTCAGTGAATGTTTCGCAAAATGTGCCCAATAGCGCCAAACTGAATCCAAATTTTTGAAAAAAATCATTTTTTCGCCAAATTTGTCGCCAATTTGGCGGCAAACACTTGGCGACCAAAAGTTTGGCGATATATCGCCAAGTGGTTGCACCAAATCATATCACTCAATCTACATTGAAATTAACATTGTTTTACCCCAAAGAGGGGTAAAAGACACCCTTGGGAACATTCGAATGCAACCACAAGGGGCGGTGCACAACGACCACCCTCAGAGCCTACATACCAAACTAGAAGCTTCTACGGCATATAGTTTTTGAGTTATGCGACATACATACATACATATACGCACATACATGCAAACATACATACATACGCACATACATACAAACATACATACATACGCACATACATACAAACATACATACATACGCACATGCATACGTACATACAGATGTCGCGAGAAAACTCGTCGTAATTAACTGGGGCATGGTCGAAAAGGATATTTCGGCAGTTTATATGTTAGTAGGTACACATGCATGTGCTGATAGGTCTAAAAAACTACTCAACATTCATTCGGGTGTGAGCAAAATCAAAATTTAGACCAAATTTTGAGTGAAATTTTCTTTGTGATCACAATACTTCCTTTACTAAGTAAAAGGAAGTAAAAATGGCTGAAGAATCATCAAGTTTTGCTTCGTATTTTCCATAATACAATACAGTTCATTATATTTTTTAATTATATTTCGCGTTCGTTTATTTCTATATCAAGTGGATACACGGTATTTATGTATATTTTTAAATAAAACATATTATTCACAATGCAATAATATATTTCATAATAACATATCTACTCCACATGTTGTCGAATATGTAAATACTGGACATTTAGTAGCATCCCAAGCAGCACAAAGGCGTTCAAAACACGTTCCGCAACACGTACAAAGCGCACCAGCCAGCACGTTCAAAACACGTTCTCGCAGCACGTGTTGTCAACGTCTATGTGTCTCATCGATCGATGGTAATATGACACGTCGAAATCTGGTGTTGACCACCTTTTTTGTCCCAGTTTTGAACGTGGAATGATAGGTTATATTTAGGTTCTGGAAATACGTTTGTTTTCAGTGCTCCCCAGCTAAAAAAGTATACTACGTATACCCCACTATCCGGGGCCGTGACGTGTTTTAACCGTGACGTCATTTTTGATCCGCCATTTTTTATCCATGATAGTCGCCATCTTGGTTTTAATTATTTAATTACTTAATTAATTTATTAAATTTAATTATTGATTGTTTAATTACTTTGAATTTAATATATTCATTCCACGGGATTCGAACGCGGGTCCCTTGCGACTCCAGCAGGACACGCTAACCACTAGACGCTACTTGATCTTATCGAGGGAGAAAAATAATACTTTAAAAGAAAATTTTTTTGCAGGAGGCGCCATCTATGAAAGACTAAGGGCGTAAATCATATCATTTTATTAGTATGAATATAATGTTTTTTTACTGAAATGCATGCAAATCTGATTAGGATCTTGAGAGAAAGAGTTGTTTAGGATAAAACTTAAAGTTTCTGCAGATATGATTCCTCCCCCCTTTCTAAAAAGCAGCAATTTACGACCTCAATTCTGAGAAATTAAGCACCTCCTTAAGCACTGAAATGACACCGTGATAATATTACTGTTTTTACACGTCAAATATCACGTTCCTTAAGCACTTAAATGACACCGTGATAATATTACTGTTTTTACACGTCAAATATCACGTTCTTTAAGCACTGAAATGACACCGTGATAATATTACTGTTTTTACACGTCGAATATAACGTTCAAGAGACACTTAGCACCGTTATTTGACCAATAACACCATTTTTGCACCAGATTTGAACGTTCTGGTGCTACTGGGGATACTGTGCAGTTACTGCCGACTGCCAGTCAATTCCGCATGACAATTAGAGTGAAAAGGGCAGGTAAACGGCAGTATCTGCTTTACCTCTATATGCGCTTGCAAAATCAAAATTCAATCGATTACTCAAAAAATATATCGGTATAAACAAATAGTATCGCCTATGTTCGAAGTTCAAAGTTTTATTGATCTTTGTGGGAAATCAAAAACGCGTTTGTTCAATTATCTCGAAAACTCACTTTTGCAGATACTGCCGTTTACCTGCCCACGGCAGTATAAAGCCTTATATCCCATTGTCTCTTCTCTTCTCTATCTCTACTAATAATAAAGCTGAAGGTGGTTCTGTCTGTCCTTCTTTCTTTCTTTCTTTCTTTCTGTCTGTCTGTATGTTACGCGCGTAGCGCCAAAACCGTTCGCTCGATTTTCATGCCACTTGGCACAAAATTAGTTTGTAGCATGTAGTTTTGCACCTCGAAGCGATTTTTCGAACATTCCATTTCGTTCTTTTTCTATTCGAATTCTTAGAGGAAATTCGATAAAATAGGGAAGAAATATTCCATACACATTTTCAAGTCTTATGTCATTCGAAAGCTTGAAATTTTCTGCACAAAATGACGTTTTTTCGAAGTTTCTACGATCATCAGGAGAGCTGTAACAATTGTTTTTAGAATCCCGAAATTCAAGGCTTACCTTCAGTAAAGCAAGCCAAACGATTCTAAAATGGCTTTGCTCGCGAATAAAATTTGTTTGAAAATAGAGATGAAATGAATTATTTTATCAACGGAAATCAACTTTTCATGTTGTTACCATGGTTACGTTTTTATTTCGTTCTTTTTCCCTTAATAATTTTAAAAATGTATTTGTTTTTGTAACAATCCAAACTCCAAGCCTTATTAAAATTAGTCAAATGAAATATTAAAAACCGTGATAAGATGGCACCTGTAATCAAATGAGAAATCGAGTCCTTTCCTTAAAATACAGGATACCATTCTAAATTTATCGTCTGCAAAACATATTTTACTTCATTATTAATTTATTTCAATATAAATTGCAGCAAATGGCTTGAGTGAACGAATTTAGCTTTTAATTTATCGTTTGCTGGTTGATCTTTGTCGATGTTTATTGTTTTTATTATCATTGTGAAGAATAATGCACGAAATTTCTATGACTAATACTTAAAATTTTTAGGATCAGTTGAGTTTAAAAGAAAAAATTGCTCCAAATATACTTTTGCAATGTGATTATTTATTGTTGGACTGTAATTTGCAGCAATAATTGCATTTAATAAATAATGAAAGACAATATTAAAAATTATTTTTTGGCGACTTTTTTACAATTTGGCATTCAATTCTATTTCAGTATATTTACTTCTATCTTATTGCGATATTGCAACGTTCTTTCTAAAGTATGTCATTTCGGAAAATGTATTATTTTGTTTTTGAAGTTAGGAAAGAAAACTTTCTTCTTCTTTTAAACTTTGGTAAGATTTCTGTTGGTTTCTGTGAGCAACAAAATTTTTCTTATTTTTTCTTTTGGCTTATTTTTGTGCACCTATCTTTGGGGTTGCATTCGAATGTCCCCAAGGGGGTGATTTACCCCTTTTATGGGGTAATCAGGGCTTTCAATGCAGACCAAAGTGATATGAATTGGCGCGACCACTTGGCGATATCTCGCCAAGCTTTTGGTCACCAAGTGTTTGACGCCAATTTGGCGACATATCGCCAAGTTGGCAATAAATTTAGCGAAAAAAAAATTTTTTTGGGTTCAATTTGGCGCTATTGGCGATATTTTGCGAAAAATCTACTGAATGATGTTAAAATCGGCGATATTTAGGAGATTAATCATTGTAAAACATTTTTTTGCATTGTTTCGTGGCAAACTAGGGATGCAAATGTTTGAATTGTTATCTTACTCACTTCAAGCACTATTTTAGCACTTAAGGCATCTACTAAGAAATTTACACGTAAAAGGAAGTAGTGTAGGGTCCATACCAAATTTTTATATCATACTTTGAAGGAATTA
>JAXGGA010009956.1:0-49098 GCA_038373865.1 Uloborus plumipes | reverse complement strand
TAAGAACATCGATGTTTTTACCATCGATGTTTGATGGTCGATGTTTTTTCCAACATCGATGTTCTGGGTTCGATGTTGTTTTCGATGTCGATGTTTTATATTCCAGTAAAGAAAGCCAAAGAAATATATACTATGAGCATTAATCATTAAAAAGTTTTCATCTTTAATCAGAAGTTGCAATATTAACCTCATTGGGGAAAATATTCTATGATTATTATCGATGTTTTGCTCTCGGTGTTTCTGAAACATCTCTAATTTGCGATAAAAAACATTTATCTTTCTTTAACTACTAGTTGCAATGTCTACCAAATTAATTTTTTTTTAATAATTAACGATGATATAATGTCAATGATTTTTAAACATCGTTGCTTTGCATTTGACTTTTTTTTTTTCGACGATGTTTTACAATTCAGCAAAAAAAAACAAAAAGTTTTTTAAAAGTATGTGATAAAAAAAGTAATAAAATAAAATAAAAAATACGTAATTAATCAACAGTTGCAGTATATGTCTCAATGAAAAAAGTTTTCTTAATTGACATCGATATCTTACGCTTGATATTTTTCCAGGAAACAAAATCTAATTGAGATGTATCTAATTGAGAGACATATAGAGGCGCTTGTAATGGAGAGTAACTGACTAAATAAACATTCAAAATGTGTAAGCAATTTTTAGAAAAAAAGATCGATGTTTTGAAACATCGATGTCTGAAAACATCGATGTTTTTTGGTCGATGTATCAATACCATCGATGTCCTTATTTTCTGACATCGATGTCTTGAAACATCGATGTTTTGCCTTCGATGTCGCACCCCTAGTGCTTAGTAGAGTAGAAAGGCATTTTTAAAAAAAGTTCGAACGTTATTGTGAGGTAAATATAGTCGCACATTTTACGGGACACACAGCCTACTTATAGTCTGAACGCCAGGCAGTCGTAACTGCTAATTTGGAACTACTATTATCTTATAAACAGTGAACTCGCACTTATGCGTCGACCCAAGGGACCAAGAGTAAAAGGCGCATAAGTGAGAAAGACGCATAAATGAAAAATCCTATTCAAAAATTTAAAACAAAGCATTAATTCTAGCGATAGCATCAATAAGAATATTTCCTTACAAAATAGGTTGAAATCAATAACCGTTTGGCAATTACTGTAACTTAACAGGACAAATATGGTAAAAAGGAAACAAAAACTATGCTATACCTAAATAACAATTTATTTTCTTTCAAAATGATCTATAACTACATATACGTTTTTTGTTTTTGCCGCTGAAATTAAAGTAAGAGATTTTCAAGTTTCCACAAATAGGAAAAGGGAGTTTCAGTCGCTGAATTAATTTGAAAAACGTTCTTGAATAGTATTTATAGCTTCTAAGGTTTTCATATGATTTAGAATTACTTTTGTGGCTGTTCTCCAGTATTTTCATTTACATCTACACTGGTATCGTTCATTTTATTAATCACTTAGTTATCTTGCTACCAAATTTTCACGCTCTTATTAAATCTTACAACAATGAACAAGTCCGTGAGATACCTGATAGTTGCAATATTTCCTTTCAGATTTTTTTTAGGAAAAAAAATTGTTTTTTTTTTTTTTTTTACATCGTAAGAAAAATTCGGCCCATAAGTGAAATATTAAAATTTATAGCGACGTTATAGGAAAATTATTATTTTTTTATTATGGAAGAAGCGGACCACAGAAAATTGACGTATTAAGTGAAAAAGGTGCACAAATGAGGCGGTGCATAAGTGAGAGTTCACTCTGTATTATGATAGTGAACATCATTTCCAATAAGAGTTAGTTGATACATTCCAAAAATGATTTTTTAATATAAATTTATATCTGAAACAATATATATAACAGTGTATCAGTTATGGTTATAACATAGTACAGAAAAATGTAATTTGTCTATTTATACTTCCGTATTCAATTTTACTATCTATTTTAGCACAATACGTGTCAAAGTTGTCAAAAACTTGTTTTCTCTTTTTGTGATAAATTTATGTTTAAGAAGCTTAGAAATGACACATTTACACAACAAGAACTGAATCTAAGCAATTGATTTGAATGTCTTTGAGAAAAATAAATTCTCGCTTGGTTTGACAATAATACTCATTCTTGTCAAAGAAAACTTTTTTTGAAAAGTCTGTTGGTACAAAAGAAATAGTTTGTTGTTTTCATTGAGAACCAAATGCTGGAAATACTATTTGTGTATATTTTTCTTTTTGAGAATAAGTAGTTTGAAATGATATCATAAAACAGTAACGTAAGAAATAGTGATTTCAATATCGGTATACTAATAGGCCGAAAACTAAGTATTGCGTTTAATTTTGCAATTTCGTAAAACCGGTATTTTCGAATGTAAAATACTGTTTTTTTTCGGTATTAGTAACCGATTAGGGTCATTCCATAGAAATGTCAACCTCAGCCGAAGAAAAAAAAATACCGAAGTGAAAAAAGTATCAATAAATAAATAAATAAATAAAAATCACACAGCATAAGAAGTGAAAAAAAATAGAAAAAGTATTGTAATTATCACTGAGATTAGCCATAATAAATAATTTGTAGTGTGTTTACTGCTTGTTATTCGATGGTTACGTTAGTCACACTCCATCTTGAGTAAAAGTGATACTTAAGACTAAAAAAAATAATAATAAATGTGTTTTATGTTTTCAAAAGCCAACGGGTCATTTTCACTATATGCTTACATTTCAAAATTTTTAAGTAATTTTTTAACTTGCTATTTTCTTTTAGAAATACTAACAGATGTTTAGTCACATATTGTAGGTGTGTAAAAAAGTAACTGGTTGTACACTTTGATGAATAATTAAGTATTCAAATGCTGTTGTAAAACTGTAAGTTGCAAGGAAAATTGTCGTCCATTACCATACAAAATCAATATGAAATCTCATTTTTAAACTATATCATAGAGCCTAGAACCAATTTCATTTGAAATTATTTGCGCCCTGAAGCTTAAAACGATGTTTGTGATGATTGAAATATTGATCAAAAACTCTATGGTAACGAATTTGACATTTGGTAACGGATTTGACCAGTAACGGACTTGACATTTCAACCATAATGTCAAATTATGGCTAGGTTGTCGAATTTAAAAATTGAACTACAATATGCATTTTCTTAGAGTTGTATAGTAAAGTTTAGAAAAAGTAAAAATTAATACTAAAATCTTTGGTAACGGACTTGACAAAGAATAAAAATACGCACCTGGAAAAAATTTTGTGCGAAACGCCACAGCAATACTTCTCGACTCAGGGAAACAAAATGGTACAAAATAGTTACGTCACTAATTTGTTAAGTTAACTGAATACGTGTTACCATCTTTTGACTTCAATAAATACCTTTTTTAGCTGAAATAATCTTAGGGTAACGGACTTGACAAGAACTTCTGGACAAAATATATTCATACATTTCTTATTGAAATAAAATTACTATTGTCAATATTTATGATGAATACCATATACTAATAGTCAATATATAAAAATAATATGTCGCATTTACATTTTTTGACCATTAAGTATAGGAAAAAAATAGTTGAACTTGCGAAAATTGGAAATGGACAAGCGTTTTTGCCTTGATTCTCATTTTTAAAGACTTATATAAAAATAAATAAATAAATTTCAATAATTTGTTGAGTGATAGAATTTTTTTTGGGGGTATTTCTTGCAGAAAATAATTATTCGCATTGAATTTAAAATATAAGTTATGCTTCAAAATCGTCTTTTTAACCTCCGGACAGCGAATGTAAGCAAATTTTGAAAATGACCCCAACTTTACACATTTTTCAAATATATTATTCAATTTTTAACACTTGCTTAACTTTGAGAAATTTTTGCCTCACAACTTGAGCATTAATTTTCAGGGTTGCAAAAATGTTACATTAGTCACGCTGCTATTTTGGTTGAAAAAATATCTATTGTCAGTAATTTTGTTTTAAATTTTTAGAAGAAATGATGTATAGATACCATGTACATCATAAATCCACCAGCATAACTAAAAAATATTTTTTATCCTTTAAGTGACACGTAAAAACAGTCACAAAATCAGCTCTGAATGTTACTTGAGTCACTATGAAATGACCAGTTAAACACTTTTTTTTAAGTAAATTTGAATTAACTAATTACCACAAGCAGCGCACACAGTAAAAAATGTCATTGAAACTTTACTGCTCCGATTGAAAACACGAAGTAAGGCAGTACTCTCGATGAACAGAGAAAGGGGAACTGTCTGCACCGGAAGTCGCGTCATGTACCAATTCAAACTGCAATCCTTTATCCCATCTGCATTATTGGATTGTTAATTTCTTTCTTGCACTCAGGCCCGTCATTTAGAGGGGCGGGGGGGGGGGTCATTTGTCCCCCCCCCCCCTGACTTTTACAAATCAAGGTATTTACATATAAGTGGGCGTGTTTTTCGTTGTTTTCTGGTGAAATTGTGTTGTGTTTTTACCCTTTGCCCCCCCCCCCCCTGGAAAAACTTGAAATGACGTCCCTGCTTGTACTGTAAACAATTAGTTTTACAGTAGCATATTTACCTTTAAAATATCCTGAATTTTTAACACTGCAAAAGTAACACAAGAAAAATGCCTTTAAAGTGTCATAGAAGAGCCTATTATATTAAAGCAGCATTTAATGCAAAATACAACATTAGATGTAATGTTACTTGGTAACGTTGTTCTTGTAATTTTGCTACAAGCAATTATTTCTGTAACTAGAAATGTCCGTTTTGGTAATAAACAATTTAAAATACTGAAAAAATATATAACTAAAGATGCTTTCAGATTGTATTTATAATATGAATCCTTTTTTTAGATTTTTTCTAACAAGAGCCATCCCACCATAAATTAATTTTAAGCATACGCATAGTTTATACCATAGACAAAAATAATGTACTCAACTAAATCTTTGTCACTATAGAAAGCCTCATTTTTCACGCCAGCAAATTTAATTTCAAATTCTATTCATACGTACCTAATCTCTTCTGGACATGTAGAGTCTCGTGAAGTGACTTCTCTCGCAAAACTTTTCATCTGAGCTCATTCATTATCATAATGATTGTAAAAGACTCTGAGGAATAATGACTGAAATATTACACGCGTTGCATGTAGAGAGGCGTTTTGGATTTCTGAGGTTTCATAAAATGAATCTCTCGCACATTCCTTTGAATTTAGCTTCCTCTCATATTTCAGTTAAAAAGCACGAACTCATTATAATCTCTGAATTTAAAACAACAGTACAACTTCACGTTTCCATTGTCATGGGTTTTTGTCTGTGTCAACAGCATAAAATTTCAGTACACGTAGTTTCAGCGAATAGTTTAAACTAAAAAATGTATACTGAACTCTCGACTTTCGATGATGGGATTATCCGCCGGTATTTCCCACTTTAGTGTTATTTTTTTACGTTAATGATTTACTGAACGTAAAAAAAGGCTTTATTCGTCGTTTTTACACTGCAAAAAATCAGCTTTTGGTTTTGCAGTATAATACTGGTAGCAGAGGTTCCAACTTAAAACTGCAACATGCACAGTAATAAACTGTAAAGCTAGCAATTTTGCAGTTTCTTACTGTAAAATTAGCACTTTTATAGTCTATTGCCGTAAAATTTTGCTGTATTATGCTATAAAAACAACAGCATAATACTGGCAGCAGAGGTTCCAGTTTAACACTGTAAAATGCACTGTAATAAACTGTAAAATTAGTAGTTTTATACACTCAAGAGCCAAAACATTATGACCACCCCCACATTTTGCAATAAATTCGCCTGGATGACGTTTAAGGAACATGATCAGGTTTAAGTGATATTTAACTGTTGTTAGAGAGTCCGAAGAATCATTCTTGCACTTACTACAGTGTGTGTTGGGCAAGGCTGCGGATTTAAGCGACTTTGATAAAGGGCAGATTGTAATGTCTCGAAGGCTCGGAAAAAGTATTTCCGAAACGGAAAGATTCGTGGGTTGCTCGCGAACTACAGTTGTTAGTACTTACGCAAAGTGGATGAATGACGGCAAAACCAGCAGTAGACTACATAGTGTTGGGCGCCCCCACGTAATCAAAGTAAAAGGTCGTCGGAGACTTTCGGTTGGTGAAGCAAAACCGGAGACAGACAGTGGCTCAGCTGACAGACCAATACAATGCAGGGCCAAGTAGAATAGTTTCGGAGTACACTGTTCAGCGGGCACTGTTGGATATGGGGCTACGCAGCAAACGTCCCACTCGTGTACCTTTGCTAACCAAGCGTCATCGCCAACTACGCTTGCGCTGGGCCCAGGAACATCGCCACCGATCCATGGATCAGTGGGAGAGAGTTGCCTGGTCAGATGAATCACGGTTTACCATTTATCACGACGACCGCCGTGTCAGAATACGCCATTTTCAGGCCAGTAGTTGTTCCCTCAATGTACAGTAGGTCATACACAGTCCGGTGGTGGCGGTATTATGCTTTGGTGGACGTTCTCTTGGACCCGTGGCTATGGTAGAATGAATGATACTGGACATCTGAATATCATTGCGGGCCAGTTATGCCCTTACTATTACCCCCCTCTATTCCAATTGGAAATGGAACTTTCCAACAGGACAGCGCCCCATGTCACAAGGCTCGAATTTTGTGTTGAAGTGGTTCGAGGAACCAGCTGCTGAATTCCAGTTAATGTCCTGGCCGCCTAACTCACCGGATCTGAATCCGATAGAACACTTTTGGAATGTCATGGGACGGCAGCTCAGAGCTCAAAGGTCACCAATTCTCAACATTTCGGATTTGCGCTACCGTTGCTTAAACATTTGGTACAATCTGTCTCCGGCCATCTACCAAAGACTTGTAGCATCCATGCCAAGGCGGGTTTCAGCTGTGTTGCGGGCTAAAAGTGGGCCAACTCGTTATTAAGATGTGGTCATAATCTTTTGGCTCTTGAGTGTAGCTTATTACTGTAAAATTAGCAATTTTACTGTTTAGTACTGTAAAGCTAGAAATTTTACATTTTAGTACTGTAAAATTAGCAATTTTTAGTTTATTACTGTACAAAAAAAAAGCTTTATTACTAGTTATTAGCTTTTCAAAGTATTTTTAGCATTCAATCATTTTTAGATTTAACTTAATTGCAAGTGTTGTGTTGTTAACTTTTTTAAAGCTATTGCATAGACTAATATCAGTTCTTACCTACTGTTCGATTATACGCGGTTACTGTGCCCTCCTTTCCGCAGACAATCGATAGTTTCCTGTACTTCACTACTTATTATGTTGCATCGACATTGAAGACAGAAAATTTTTAAATTAATTCCTTCAAACGCTTATACTTTTGCCCAAATTTGAATATTTTAAGTTGAAAGTTCATATGGAGTTTCTCTTGTTTATATAGCCGCGCTTTCTGAGAGTTCGGCTAAGTTTTTCCAAAAATATATCTTTTGTAAGCTAAAAACCTACTAAATAACTGGTATTTTTAAAAGAGAAACTTTTATATTTCTGGGTATAAAGTGATACTCTCACAAAAATTCGCAGAAAAAATGGGAGTAGAAATGAAACTACTTTACGAAATTCGCGGAAAAATTCCAGATTTTTGCGCTGCAAGCTGATTAAAAAGCCATATTTTTATTCCTTAAATTTTTTGTTGACCTCCTAAATGCATGCATTTTGAATTTTTATTATGAAGTATGAGCTGAAGCTTTTATTTGATAAAAGTAATGCAATTTTTGAGAGAATTTAGAAACTTTTAGCTATAAACGATATAGTGCTTTTAAGGTAGAGTATATAATATTTTGGTAAGCACATGCAATATGGTCGAACAACTTTTGATGTAGTATGAAGATAGCGAAATATTCATCTTCTATCTAAGTGAAATCAACAAAAATTTAAATTTACAGTTTTCAAAATCAAACAATTCAACAATTTTTAAACTGAACAAAAAAGTTATGTACCAACTTGTAATAAAAATAGCAATTAAGATTTTTATTTTTGTTTTTTTTCAACTATACGAAAGGAAACAATGAATTATGTACTTAAAAATGTGACAGTATATTCAATACTACCGTTAGAGATTTTTATGTCTTTGATACAACTAAATTTCTATTTTTAGAAGATTTATATATTATTATTATATTGATAAATATTTGATTGGATCATTAATAACAAATGCTTTTGCAACAATTTCATAGCATGTGTCCAGCGCAAATTGACCTATCTTTATGTGGATAATAAATGTTTATTCGTTAGTACTTTGATTTTATTTAAATTTTTAAAAAGTAATTAATAAATTTATTTATTTATACTTTTATTTATTTACTTATTTATCGTGCAAAACATTGACTAGTATCTTAAAATGTGTCATAATTAGTGAAAAGTACCGCATCTCAAAAGCGAACTCCTGCAATATTAACTTTAGTATTGTGGTTTTTTGAGGAAATAAAAAAATTGTAGGAAGTTTGATGAAAGCTATTGTAAAAGCAGGTTTCAACGACAGAATTGCATTAGTCTTGCTACCTTCTTCCCTTTTGATTTACTCTTACATGAATGACAAAGGGAATCTTTTGGCAACTATGTTTTTTAAATAATAAGTAAAGCTCCGAAGTATATATATATATATATATATATATATATATATATATATATATATATATATATATATATTATAATAATAATACATAATTAATTAAATGTATTTTCCTTTATATTTTTATATTCTCTATACCAGTACATAATTAAAATACAAGTTTTCGTTTTTTATGTTTATGTAACATAAATATGTTTTTTTAAGTATTATTAACTTATTCATGTAAATAAAGTGTTTGTTTTATACTCATAAATTTTTTGCTACAAATGCAGAATTTTATATTTCTTAAATATTTGTATACCTTCAAGTCCTTCAGAAAATCTGCAAAGAATATTTTCCTCCATCATAGTAGAATATTTATTGTTTTCGCTTTGTTGATTGAATCATTCATATTTAAATACGATTGCTAAAGGCAACTAATTCCAATTGCTCTGTTTTAACAATACACAGCCTTTGTTTTATTATGTATGGCCCCTTGATACTTCGAATGTAATAACACGTGAAAAAATGAAGCAATGTTTAGTTTGTCTTAGGCATCGTAATCTTTAAATTGCATATTTGAAATTGCTTCTTTTTACAAAAATAAAGTGACTTTTCATTTCTTAATGGACAATTTCTATTAACTGAAGTGGATGTTTTCAACCTTAAATTCCATACCTTAGAGTTGTAAACGCACGAAATAAATTATAAAAGGCCGTTAATTTTTATTTTTGCATTCCTTTTTTAGAAACAGTAAACATTTTCATGCATTTGACTTTTATTCTATGTTGTTTTTTTTTTTTTTATTTCGATACCGAAGCAAAGCATTATTTAAATGAGGTAAAAGGCTTAGGGATATGAGTGTAGTTTTAAAGGATTGAAGTTAAACGCGTTTCAAAATCAACCCCTTGATAGGCTTTAGTAGAAGTATATTTTCTTAAACATGCTAATCATGCTGTATAGCAACATCTACCATCTTTTCTTACCCCAAAACAAATAAAAGTTACTACCACAAATTGTACTGGTATACTCCCCCCCCCCCTTTCTCTTTAGCACTTATGCCTCTTTGCTACCGGATGCTTCAAATGCGTAGTTTAAGCTTTAAATATGTGTAAAATCATTTTATACATTAAATTTTGCATAAGAGAAACATGTGTTGTATATGCTATTTCAGATTGCGTAACTTTAAAATAAACTACAGGAAATTTTAAAAACAACCTTCAAAATTTTGCAGCACAGATAATTTAAGACGTAAATAGAAAAATGATTGAAGTTATAGCTAAAGTAAATAGACAGTAAAAATGAACGATATTAAAGACTTTAACGTAACTAATTAAATGGCATAAAGGTTGCCATCTATACATGTTTTGGTAAAATTTGCCTAATAAAATAATGACAGCTCTCATGAAAAATATGAAGTTTTTCAAAATTACTTTTTTTAGTTTGAAGTTATAGCTTAAGTAAGTAGACAGAAAAAATGACCAATGTTATAGAATTTATTGTAACTAATTAAATGTACATACTGTTTTTCTCCCTCGTTGAATTTTTGATTCAAATGCTTGTACCGGTACGTTAATTGTCGCATCAGAAAATAGCCGCATTTCTAACTCTACAATCTTTTTATTTCCAGAAAATATCGATCTAGTGATTGTGACCTTCGTATTTATCTGGAGAATATTTTAAAGGCTTCTATCATTTTTTTTCTTTTTTTCAAAAGATCTTGAAAAGCAATAACTTTTATGAAAAGAAATATTTTTGGCGTTTGTTTTTCGTTCACATAACACATATCAGTGCAAAGAAACATTGATATCAAGGTTTCTACTGTGCAATTCCAAGCCCCCTCTCCCCTTCAACAAAATCTCTATCTCTTCTCTTCTCTTCTCTACTAATAATAAAGCTGAAGGTGGTTCTGTCTGTCCTTCTTTCTTTCTTTCTTTCTTTCTTTCTGTCTGTCTGTCACGCGCGTAGCGCCAAAACCGTTCGGTCGATTTTCATGCCACTTGGCACAAAATTAGTTTGTAGTATGTAGTTTTGCACCTCGAAGCGATTTTTCGAACATTCCATTTCGTTCTTTTTCTATTCGAATTCTTAGCAGAAATTCGATAAAATAGGGAAGAAATATTCCATACACATTTTCAAGTCTTATGTCATTCGAAAGCTTGAAATTCTCTGCACAAAATGACGTTTTTTCGAAGTTTCTACGATCATCAAGGGAGCTGTAACAATTGTTTTTAGAATCCTGAAATTCAAGGCTTACCTTCAGTAAAGCAAGCCAAACGATTCTAAAATGGCTTTGCTCGCGAATAAAATTTGTTTGAAAATAGAGATGAAATGAATTATTTTATCAACGGAAATCAACTTTTCATGTTGTTAGCATGGTTACGTTTTTATTTCGTTCTTTTTCCCTTAATAATTTTAAAAATGTATTTGTTTTTGTAACAATCCAAATGGCTTGAGTGAACGAATTTAGCTTTTAATTTATCGTTTGCTGGTTGATCTTTGTCGATGTTTATTGTTTTTATTATCATTGTGAAGAATAATGCACGAAATTTCTATGACTAATACTTAAAATTTTTAGGATAAGTTGAGTTTAAAAGAAAAAATTGCTCCAAATATACTTTTGCAATGTGATTATTTATTATTGGACTGTAATTTGCAGCAATAATTGCATTTAATAAATAATGAAAGACAATATTAAGAATTAATTTTTTGGCGACTTTTTTACAATTTGGCATTCAATTCTATTTCAGTATATTTACTTCTATCTTATTGCGATATTGCAACGTTCTTTCTAAAGTATGTCATTTCGGAAAATGTATTATTTTGTTTTTGAAGTTAGGAAAGAAAACTTTCTTCTTCTTTTAAACTTTGGTAAGATTTCTGTTGGTTTCTGTGAGCAACAAAATTTTTCTTATTTTTTCTTTTGGCTTATTTTTGTGCTCCTATCTTTGGGGTTGCATTCGAATGTCCCCAAGGGGGTGATTTACCCCTTTTATGGGGTAATCAGGGCTTTCAATGCAGACCAAAGTGATATGAATTGGCGCGACCACTTGGCGATATCTCGCCAAGCTTTTGGTCACCAAGTGTTTGACGCCAATTTGGCGACATATCGCCAAGTTGGCAATAAATTTAGCGAAAAAAAATTTTTTTTTGGGTTCAATTTGGCGCTATTGGCGATATTTTGCGAAAAATCTACTGAATGATGTTAAACTCGGCGATATTTAGGAGATTAATCATTGTAAAACATTTTTTTGCATTGTTTCGTGGCAAACTAGGGACGCAAATGTTTGAATTGTTATCTTACTCACTTCAAGCACTATTTTAGCACTTAAGGCATCTACTAAGAAATTTACACGTAAAAGGAAGTAGTGTAGGGTCCATACCAAATTTTTATATCATACTTTGAAGGAATTATAGTTGAATTATAACTAAAATAGAGTATTTTTTCTGCTATATCATTTTTTTACAAATGAACTTTTAATTTTATACCACGGGCAAAGCCTTGCGGGTACCGCTAGCACAAAAATAAAGGTACTTGCAGTTAGCGAATAAACGCTAAATACGGGCCGCGTTGACTAAGCAACCCTACAAGCAAAGAAGAAGCCCTTTGCTCTTTACCCGGTCGTATGTCATGCAGTGGGTTTGAGGTAGATCGCATACAAAAAAAAAAGAAAAGAAAGAAAGATGGGGAAAAACGGTTTACTCTCATGAAAACTGCGGAAAAACAAATACGCAGCCACAAACGCAAACAAAAACACACACAGACAGACCATTTTCCATAGTTGTCGGAATGGGTTCAGCACCCCTTCAAACATTTAAATCTCTTAAAACTTAAAAAAGTCCAATTTTCAGTCCTTGAAAAACGAGAAAGCACCGGCATATAAAAATGTTAAGACAAAATTATAAGCAACTACTATAGCCCGCCAAATACATGTAGGATACATGTTCTGCTGAAAGATAAGTTATTTATTGTAAAAATCTTTTACTCTATTCATGAATTTCCAGTACTTTTCGATATTAGCGCATTTATATCGACTATCTATTTCCCTAAACATTTATAAGTATCAGCAGAACCCAAACTGCTTTCTCATGAAATGAAACATATTATATGAAATCGTTTGGAATTTAAGATGATGGCTATATCCGGTCTTTCATGACAACCCATCATCACTTCGCAGCCATGCGTCATTAAGCTAAATGGTTCTGTCAGCATGAAAAGAGCTGAAAAGTATTTTAAAAGCGCTGTCTCAAGGAAACGTGCTGTAAGAAGAATAAAAATTTTCTTGACCGGTTTTTAAATTCAAAACTTTAAAGATGCAGAGGAAAGTTTCAAAACTTTTTCAATAAAATACCCTAAGTATTTTACTGAGTTTTTTGTTTTTGAAGTTATTGAGAAATGCTATTTTTAACTTCGATAATTTCTTATCTAAAACAAAAAAAATCTTACATGTGACATGTTGAAATTTTAAATTTACACTGAAGTGACAAAAGTCATGGGATACCTCTTAATATCGTGTCGGCCCTCCTTTTGCCCGGCGAAGTGCAACAACTCGACGTGGCATGGACTCAACAAGTCGTTGGAAGTCTTCTGCAGGAATATTGAGCCATGCTGCCTCGATAGACGTCCATAATTGTGAAAGCGTTGATGGGGCAGGATTTTGGGCACGAACAGACCTCTCGATGGTGTCCCATAAATGCTCAATGGGATTCATGTCGGGCGATCTAGGTGGCCAAATCATTCGTTGGAATTGTCCAGAATTTTCTTCAAACCAATTGCGAACAGTTGTGGCCCGGTGACATGGCGCATTGTCATCCATAAAAATCCCATCGTTGTTTGGGTACATGAAGTCCATGAATGGCTGCAAGTGATCTCCAAGTAGCTGCACATAAGCATTTCCAGTCAATGTTCGGTCCAGTCGCACTAGAGGACCAAGTCCATGCCATGAAAAAACAGCCCACACCATTACGGAGCCACCACCAGCTTGAACAGTGCCTTGCTGACAGTTTGGGTCCATGGCTTCGTGGGGTCTGCGCCACACTCGAACCCTACCATCGGCTCTTACCAGCTGAAATCGTGACTCATCGGACCAGGCCACGGTTTTCCATTCATCTAGGGACCAACCGATATGCTCACGTGCCCACGAGAGTCGCTGCAAGCGATGTCGTTCTGTCAGTAAAGGCACTCGAGTCGGTCTTCTGCTGGAATAGCCCAAGAAATCCAAATTTCTCCGCACAGTTCTAGCAGACACGTCCATTGTACGTCCCACATTGATTTCTACGGTGATTTGACGCAGTGTTGCTTGTCTGTTAAAATTTACGACTCTTTGCAGACGTCGCCGGTCTCGATCTTTAAGTGCAGGCGGTCGACCACTGCGCTGTCCATGGTGGGATGTTATGCCTGAAATTTCATACTCTCGGCACACTCTTGACACAGTGGATCTGGGAATGTTGAATTCTCTAACGATTTCCGAAATGGCATGACCCATGCGTCTAGCTCCAACTAACATTCCGGGTTCAAAGTCTGTTAATTCACGTCGTGCGGTCATCATCACGTTAAAACCTCTTCACATGAATAACTTGAACAGAAATGAAAGCTCTGTAAAAGCACTGCGCATTTATACCTGTTCTATGCGATGCTACTGCCATCTGAAAATTTGCATATTGCTATCCCATGACTTTTGTCACTTCAGTGTATATTCAACTACGAATTTACTGATGTTTATTTAATTTTTATTATACATTAATTCTATTATTTTATTTTATTTTATTTTTATTACGTCACAAATTATTGAAAAAATCTAAACTTCATGTCTATCTTTTACTCTGGATAAGCATTTAAATGAATTTCTTTTATTTTAGATACATCAGTGCTCTTTCTATTCAGCTTATTATTATGATTATTAAATAGTATCTTAAAAACAAAAGCTAGAATGCTCCAAAGTAGCACAATGTTTTATTATATGACTAATGAAAATTTAGAAAATGAACTAAACATCGTTCTCGCTTCGTCAATTGAAGGCAGGGCTTGGGAATTAAGCTGTAAGTTACCACCATAAGCCAGATCAAGGGCAGAAGAACCCAAGCTTTGCTTTCAATTGATGAACTAAAGTGCACCGATTCTGTGGACTTTAGCTGGTGGGCTTTTTTTTTTTTTAGGGACCAGATTTTTCTACTCTCTCAACTTTAATGAGATGACATCTGCCTCCCACGTAATCGAATACATTTTTTGGTGATCGTAATCATAATCATAATTTGTAAATGGGACCCGTATTTCTGTAATCGTAATCTTAATCAAGTATTTCTTGATTAAGCATAATCATAATTGTTATCTTTCTTTCAATAATCGTAATTTAGCCTTAGTAATCGTGTAATCTGACTTTTTTTTTTTCAAAATGTTTTCACCTGTAATTTAATCTTATTTTATGCTTTATATTTTAATGCTCATATTATTTTCAATCAATAAGTATATAAAAGAAGAAAAAGTTGTGTATTTATAGACTTTTAAAACATTTTTTATGTTTAAAACATGTTAAATTTTACTTGAGAATTGTATGAAATTTCCTTTGAGAGTTTCATTTTTAAAAATTTTATAATTCCAATATTTATTACATGTAGATAATTTATAAATTGTCAATTTATATTTTTCGTAATAATAAATGTTTACCAAAATAAATAAATGGTTAACTGAACAGAAAATAATAAAAATATTACTTGCTGTGCAATATTGTATGATATGTTAAAGAAGGTTTAAATTTTACATGCTTTGTTATCCTTCCGCTAAACTAATAAGGTGTTCTGAAACTTGACCTCCCTAACAAAAATTTCTGGATCCTTCTCTGTATATATATATATATATATATATATATTATATATTCCTCCAAAGCTGTAATCGTGTGATCGAAATCGTAATCGTCATATAATAATCGTAATCGATTACACTTTTTTACATAATCTAATCGTTGCTATAATCGTAATTGCGATTTGGCAGAGGACTGTTATCGTAATCGTAATTGTAATGCTTTTGACTTTGATAATATCGTATTTGTCACTTCATATTTTTAAGGGGTGAAATTTCTCTTCTCCCTAAAACTGTAGTTGACGGTACAAGCCAAATAAACCAGCGCCTCTACTGAAATAAGAGAGCCTAACCGTTCGTGAAGTAGTACCGCTACCTGTTGCGTCCTGCAGCTGTTAGCGATGGATGCTAAACATTTGGGATTAAATTTTTCAGTTGTTGATTTCTGAAACAGGTAACCCAAGTTAGCAGATCAACTCATTCGGTATTTTGCTTCGCCACGATGTCATCGATCTCCTGTAAATGATCCGTAAACTCAACGAGGTGGCAGTGCGCTTCCGATCAGTATCCGAGCATCGGTTTTTGTTCTACGAGCTAACTTTTCACCGGAAAGCGTAAGTGCCTTCACGTATTAGAGATGAGCGGGTACGGCGAAGCCTGACTGCCCGATGCCCGAACAACCGAGCCGAGACGGACTCGGGCCCTTCATAACATGCACGAAACTGTCAGGAACTCGGGCGGGCTGGAGCTCGGTCTCATCTCAGATTACAGTCGAACCCGCTTAATGGAATATCGGTTAATGGAATATCCCGCTTAATGTAATACATTTTCAATGTGCCGAACCGTAGTAAATCATTTCTGTGTTAAATTTCCCGGTTAAAGGAATATCATGTTAGGAAGCAATCCCGGTTAAAAGAATAATTTTTAGCCACGCTGATGTCGATCTCCTTCCATTTCCAACCCTTTTTTCCGGATTTTTCCTCCAGTAAAGAGCAATAATGATTGTGAAGCTAATGGACGGCTTCCAAATAATGTTTTGTCACTTCGTTGAAAGGGTGCAGGGGCAAGAAAGCGATTCCTGGAATTTGAAAGGAATGTTTCCCTAGTGTTGTATACTGTTTGTCGCCCCCACTGTGTATCGAGTCCTGTTCATGCTTCAGATAGAAGTGAACACAATAAGTTTCGAATAAGCACACTTTTAACCGGCCCACTTTACCTCTAGGGACACCCAAAGTGAGAGATTAGAGCAATAGCAGGAGTAATGGGCTCAACCCAAAGCAGGTGTACGATATAGGACCGGGCGCCAGTGTGTTAAGACGAGCGCTTGGTGCCTCGACGCTCTCTTCCGAGACTAGGCCGCACGCAATACGATCTAGTCATACATTGCATACGCTGCCGAAAATCTGAGCCTAGCTACGACTCTGCCTTCGGCATGTGCATTGTGCTTGTACAGATTCATACACACAGTTCTCTCTACACCGCTCGCCCTAGTCTCTGCGTGCTATCCTGCGTCATCGCACTGAGGTGGCTTTGTACGACATCACAGTGGACTCTCAACTAGCATATTCTTCGATCCATGCATAGATGTCTCCAGGGACGTCCATCAGGTTTCTTCTATGGGGGGGGGGGGGCAAATGGTACTCTACGCACACACTTATGTCTACCAAAATCCTAGGAAAACATTCCCACAAACACCTCGCCATCTCTGAACCTGTAACTTACTGATCTTCTATGACGTCACCACTTAGGGGGGCCGCTCACAATACTGATCTAGTATCATCCTGCAACCTTCCACTCCCTCTCCACTACAAACTCGGCTAACGCGGCCTGGAACACAACACCGTGCCGTCAGTAGCATACTATGACATAGAAAGCTCAGAGTTATCGTCCAATCTAAGGTATGATCGATATTGTCTCGCACGCGAGCGATAACACGAGCAAAACACTTCTATCTAACGGCACACATAGGACAATTAAACAAAACCTTAAATACTACAAATAGAGGAACAATAAACATCATGGTAAAGAATCAGAAGTTCGAGACTGCCTGTCTCTCACTTCGGCTGGTTGAAGTGTTGTGACTGAGAAACGGGCTTGTAACGTTCCTGGTCATTTAATAAGGTCATTTTGAATTGAATTTCTAAATTTTAATATGTTTAAAGTATATTAATTAATTATATTTTAAATTTCCATTAATTAATATGTCTAAAGTTAATATCGTTATATACTTGTTGATGAATATACTTGTGGTTAAGGCAAATTTAAATGCTTTCTTGGTTTAAAATGCAAGTTTGAACGCTCTGCCGTGAGAGGTCGAGTGTGCGAGGAACAGCGCGCGAGAGTGCTGTCGCAGCGCATAGAAGCGCGTGGTGTTTCGCTCTCTATAATATGTCTATCTATGTATGCACACATGAGCACACACAATCACGATGTCTACACACTTCTCTATCTCTCTCTCAAAAGCACAAACTCTCTCACCACAGCGAGAGTGTTTTTGCGAGAGGCGAGAATCTAATCTCTTAGATATATGCTATGTCGTAGTCTTCTGTCTGTAATCTTATCTCTCTCGCTTTTAGAACACCCGACTGAGTGATCACTGTGAGACACACTGGAGCGAGAGCGCGCGTGCATAGCGCGGGTGATCTCACACACACATCGACGCGGAGAGAGAGCGAGCAGAGATCGGCAGCGATGTGACTTGTAAGGGGGGGGGGGGGTGTCCACTATCTCTCTCGTTCTATGTCATTGCGCGCGAGCGACATTCTCTCTCTCACTCTTTACGTCTCCTCTATCTTATACTCTACTCTATCTACTATGTTCTAGGAGAGTTGTAAGACGGTGAGCAGAGTCATCACCACACACAAATCTTAACTGCTTAGTTAAACTGCGCTACAGAATAGTATGATACATGAGTATTTATGCACAATGGATGCAGGGTACAAATGTAGTGAATATAAATTAATACACCAGAGCAAGTATATAGAGGAATGCACTGGTAGTGATGTGTTGTTGGTATGTGATATGATATAACAGTGAGTGTAACAATATATGTGATTGTAGTCGATGGAATTTGGTGAGCGAGTGTATATACACACACACAAACACTCACATGGTGTGAATGTGGACTCTCCAAGTGTTATCACAAGAGTGTTGTACCGTCTATAAGAGGTTGCGATCTATATATTGACACTAAAGGTAATTAAAGATGGGTGTTGTGTGCGTGTTGGTAGTGTGTCTCTCGTCTCGCACTTAGCGAGAGCGATGGGGGGAGGGGAGTGGGTGAAGAGGGGGTGTAGTGGGTATCAGAGGGGGGATTAGTGTTGTGAGGTGAGAGTCTAGTATATATATCTCTATCTCTAGTGTTTTTTTGGTTCTATATATATATCACACACACACACACACACCACACTCTATATGACAATAGAGTTGTTGGGGGTGTGTAGGAAGTTGGAGTCTATATTGAATTTTAAAATGGGGAGTGTGAGAAGGATCTCTCTATTCTATCTATATATATACACACAGCTATATATAGTCAACACAGACAGGAGGTGGGGATCTAGTATTGTGATAGTGAGGTGTTGTCATGTGTGTAGGGTATGGCGTAGAGAGATATTATCTCATATGAGTATGAGTTGGGAGGAGTAGGGAGGGTTTGTGTATGGGTGTGTGGGAGGGGAAATAGTTAGGAGGGGTTGATGGGGGAGGTTAGAGGGGGGGGGGGGGGGGGGGGTAGTGGGAGGGGGGGGGAGGTTCTGCTCTGAGGTGTTCTAATTATATAGGTTTGAGGGGAGGTTGTGGTTTTACACAGTTGGGGTGGTGTGAGGGGAGGAGGGAGTGAGGGGGTGTGTGTGTGGGGATTTCTATACTGAGTATCTTACATTTTTGGGTTATATTGAGTTTTGTCTGGGTAGTTGTTGGTCTATTGTATATATCAGGGGGTGAAATTGTATATCATTATATATTAACACACACACTACTCTACACACAGAGAGAGTATGTGTGTGTGGAGGAGAGAGAGTGAGAGCTATATTTTATCTTGATGTGAGTTAGGGTAGTGTTTTCTATATATGGGTGGAGAGTGCGTGTCTATATATTATCTCTCTATATTGTGAGTGAGTATAATATCTGTCTATCTACAGTTATTATCTCTCTAGTGAATTATTGTGTGTTTGGATAGTGTGTTGGTTGGTTTTTTGGAGTGGTGTGTATAGCTAATATATGTTCTCTCTGTTATATCTATATATATATGGGTGTGAGAGTGTGTGATAGTGGTGAGTGGTAGGGTAGAGGTATATGGTGTGAGTGAGTAGGGAGTAGTGGTAGTTGTGAGGTGGTGGAAGGAGACTGATCATATAGTGGGTGTGGTGATATGTATATCTATATATTATACAATCTGTGTGTGGATATATATCTCTATGTTGGGGTTGTGTGGGTGGGGGGGGGAGGTAGGGTGTGGGGTGGAATAGTTATCAGTGGAGGGGGGTGTGTGGGGGGGGGTGGTAGTGGGTGTGTGAAGATATAGGTATATCTAAGGTGTGTTGTATCTACATCTATATTTAGTGTATCTACTACTCACACAGACACACTGGAGGGGGTTTCTGTGTGTGATATATATATATATTATAATGTGCGCGTTATAGCGTTGAGTGTGTGTGAGAGTGTGGGGGAGGTGGACGATACTATATATATACACACACAGTGTGAGTGAGAGGGGATGATATATATATTCTTTGGTGGGATGTGTCGTGATAGAGAGCTGATTGGGCAATTGTGGGTGTGGTGAGTTGGTGTCTAGAGGCTCTCTTTAGGTGTGATGGTGTCGAAATTTGTTATGATGTGTAGTGATTGAGAAAATGAGTGGGATGGTGAAGAGTGGGGAAAGGTGAGGTGGGGGTGTGGGAGAGTATGATTGATATTTGGTGGGGTTTTAGGATGGGAGTTGTGTGGAGGGAGGTGGGACATGATAGATGAGTATAGATTGACACACACTAGATAGCAGGTATGGTGGTGAGAGACTTGAAGGCACTGTGTAGTGTGAGTTATCAGTGAATATAGTGTTAGGTAGGGAGCGTTATGGGTCCGATTATATTATTTATATTATGTATATCTTCTGGACAAGACAGTTAGGTGATTCATGTGGATGTCAATTCAGTCTGTGTGTAATTTAATCTAGTGATATATATGTTCTCATTATGATTGAGGTTGTTTGGGTTGGGGGAGTGAAGATTGTGTGTGGTTTGTAGTTTTGGTGGACATCTGTGTGGGGGGAAGGGGATAGTATTTGAGATTTGTTTATGTTGTAGGGGGTTGTGGTAATTATGGGGTGGATTGGGAGTGGCGTGTGACACTTCTAGTGTTGGTTGGGAGGGTCGTGACACATGGATTGTATGAGGCACGGTGATTTGGGAGAGATTGGTTGTGTGGTAATAGTGTGAGATCACATGAGGATGAGTATGGGTGACATGCTAGAGTTAGTTGGTTTGGTTTACAAGATTATCTGAGACACTAGGAATGTCTCTTTTGTGATTAAGATGAATTTGTTTTTTTTTTGAAGTTGAGATTGGAATGATTGGTGTGAGTTCTTATTTATCTCTGTCAGTTGGCACTATCTTTATTATTAGAGGAGTGAGGCAGTATGCGTATCTAGAGTTGATAGTGGTGTGCATAACACATCGCATGGAGAGGAGATGCGATGGTGTAGGTAGAGATACATTGGTGATGTGAGAGTCTATAGGTCTTATGTGTGTAGTTACACACATTAATAGGATCTTTGTGTAGTGATTGGGGTTAGCGCAGTTATGATAGGATAGTAGTGTGTGCACGTTGATGTTTGGTGAGATGGAGTAAACAGAGTACATACGGAGTAGTTGTAGTGTGATTGTTGTCATGGTGGATGGAGATGATTGATAGGGATGATGTTAAGATGTCACAGGTAGAGTGTATGTACGTTGGGGAGAGGTGTCACTTATTGGGATCTTTATAGTTACTTACTGGTGATTATTTACTAATGCAGACACTGACATGAGAGTGATTTAGTGTAGTTTTATGTTAGTAGTATTTATGTGGGCACGTACATTATAGGTTGGGGTTGTTGACGAGTGAGATTAACATGATGACAAATGTTTTGGTTGTAATCTGTTTGATTGATAGATGTGTGTTGTGTAATGCATTGTTGTCTGCAATGACTTTTGTGGTTATTGGAGGGGAGAGTGTGTTTGATATGTCTGTGGGATATGGAGGGTTATGGGATAGTATTTGAACTTGATGAGGGTGGGGTATTAGGATACACATTTAGTACTTTTGTGTTGAGACTATGGGCATGTGAGATGAGTGTGAGGGTGGGGTGTCACATTGATATGTGTGAATAGGGGTAACACATGTTGGGTGAGTCTATGGTGTCTTAGGTGTTTGAAGATGTAGGGATCTATCCGTTGGGAGAGATAGGGGTAGTGGGATAGTGATCACTTGAGTGATTTGAGTAAGTTTTGTGTTATATTAGCGATGGTTGAGTTTGATAGGAGTTATATAATCAGTTTACAGAGATGTTGATGTGGTGTGGTGTTGATCTATTATCTGTTCTGTGTGAGACAGTGACGGACACACAATCTGGGGGTGGATCTGAAATGTGTGCGAGAACACGATGCGAGAGGAGCGATTTTGGTTGAGTACATTGGGTACACACACGTGTTAGGAGATAGGTGGGGAGTAGTGGACTTGGGAGGTGAGGAGACACAGTGACATCGCTGGTCTCTAGACGAGTGTTTTACTAGTGGTTATACTTGTATGACAACAAGTGGTAGTCTCAGATGGTGTATTCTTGTGTTACTCTATGGCATTAGTATGGTACAGGAGAGTCTTGATGGTTATCTGGAGTGGAGTAACATCTCTTTGGGATATATTTCACAGTAGAAGAGTTCACAGGTGTATGAGTTTGTGGAGTATTGGAACTTAGTGAGGGGTGTTGATAGGAGGGTTTGTGTAGACGATGTATGAGTTTTATAGTGGGGGTCAGGTGTTGGTTAGGTTTGTGAGGTGATAATTTTGTTGGACACAGGAGTTATGTTGGGGTTAGAGGGATACATACTTAGTGATATATTTTTCATCTATGGACGTGGGGGCACTCTGGATAGTGACAGTGTGTAGTCTGGCTCATGATAGAATGAGACAAGGTGCACTTCAGTGTTTTTCTCTGTGTTGATGCACGAGGCGGTATGTATGGCACGTTTGGTTGTGTATGGTGTGGACGATAGTGGGTCTGTGGGATCTTTTGGGGAGACTATAATGTGTTTGAGTATCAGTGTGGAGTTTTATTTAGCACACAGAGGGTATGTTCACAGTATAAGTGTGATTGTGTGACAATGATCTATATGGTAGGTGGTGGATGGTATTGGGATATTGACACATGGTTTGGTGTGGTGATCTTGGAGCGTAGATGTTGATTGGTAGTGTGATGGTGATGAGAGAGGGATAGCAACATGTAGGACATAGATATATTTTCTAGTAGAGTGATATGTAGTGGAGAGTGTGGAATGGAGTATTTGTGATATGGGAAGCACATGTCTAAGTGTTAGTCTGATTGTGAGTATGGGTTTTGATATAGGACACAGCGTTGTGTATAGACACTTTGTGGCAGAGTTATTGTTGGGATCTTGTGTGGTGGTACGGTGGGTGATGTGGTGGGTGATTGAATCTTTTCTCTATGTATTAGTTTTCAAAAATAGTATGATGAATTTTATTTAGAGTGGGGGGGGAGTGTAAAAATGGTGTAGATTTTTTGGTGTGGAGAATATCTGGACCTTAATTTTAGGAGGATTAACAGTGGCAGGTGTATGTTGGTAGGATGTCATTTGAGTTTTTTGTATGGTATCATGGGTATGATCGCGTATCTTGATATTCTATAGGTACTTAACTCAGAGTGCGTTTGTGGACACAGTAGGGCAGTTATTATGGGGTCTTTGGTGTTTTAGGAGAGAGTCTCTTGGTGTATAGTATTGGATTCAGAGAGTGTTGTGACAGTGAGTATTTGAGAGAGATTTTGTGATATATTTTTCTCTTCTTATTCTTATATGCTGAGGCACATATAAGTGGTTCTGGGAGATTGTGTAACTAGGTAACAAGATTGTTGATTTATTGGTTGTGTAGTAGTGTGTGTAGATTACAACTCCATGTAGTGATGAATTGGTTAATGTTTAAATGGTTAACATAACACTTAGGGCTTGGAGAGTGTTAATACTGATTAGATCACAGGTGAACTCTAGTGTTAGAGTTTGAGTTCTATTAGATAGCATAGTATGGATTGGGTGTCAGAATTTATGGTAGAGATGTCTCTTTAGTTTATATATTTCTGAATAGGTATGTATGTATTTTTTGGATCTGGCATGTCTATGGGTAGTGGGGTTGTTGAGAGTGCGTTTTGATGTACAGGATTTTGGATATTAGTGACACATTTTTGGTAGGTATGGTGGGGAGCACTGCATGGATTCTTTAGTGTGGTGGGGATGTTAGTGGTGTGGGGTTTAGTCTTCTTGTGTGACTGATTCACTGTGTCAGAGAGTGGTTTCTATTGAGGCATTGAGACTTGGTATTCTGGTGTAAGTGGAAGAAGAACTGCGAGAGTATGTGTGTGTAGTTTTCTACTTCGAGAGTGACGTCTCAATGGTGAATACAATTGGTTTATTTAGTATGGTGCGTTGGAGGATTGTTGGGTGTTCTGGTTGGTTTTTTGGAGGATCTGACTTGTTGACATTACTATGTTGGACTAGTGGTGTACATTTTTTTATTTTGTTGGAGTGGAGTGTGGTGATGGTTGACACATAAAGGTACATACTTAGGACTGGCAGTGGTTTCTAGGTATGCACTAGTTCTGGTTCATGGAGAACAAGAGCAGGTCACTTTTGTTAGTTCGTTTGGAGACGTGAATTGATTAGTATGAGTGGGACACGTAAGGTATATGAGGTGTGAGTGTGAGATCTGTTGTACTCGGTTGTAGGGGTCATGTTTGAGTGAGTAGGACGCTTGTTATGTTTTCTGTTATTGACAGTTGGTTCTTCTGATGTGTCTTGAGTGGTAAAGGTGTTGTTATAGGCATGATGTAGGATTAGAATGGGATACACTGTGTATCTGGTTTCAGTGGTGATGATATGTAGGTTCTATTTAGACTAGAGGGAAGCTAGGTTCCTCTTTGGGTGGTTTAGATACACACATCTGTGTGTAGTGGATGGGGAGGGTGTACTGGATATTTGGCGTCATTTGGGGCAGTTGGTCTTCACAGTGTAGTTGTTAGATGTGGGTGAGAGGTTATGGATCTGATGACTGTGTTAATGTGATTTATTAGCGTGTAGACTCTCTATTGTAAGTGCTACTGAGACGTGTTAGGTGTTTTGTTTCTATTCTTGAGTAGGTATGACACACAGAGGGTTGTTGGTAGATGTTTTGGATATCATTTGGGAGTGGTCTATGAGTGGTTCATGTGTGTTTTTCAGGATGATTTATTTAGGTGGTGGTTTTTATGATTTTTGGGGGGGACATGGTGGGGGTTATGTCATGGATTTAGTGTGGTATAGGTTGATGTGATTGAGGTATGACTTCTAGGTCTACGTACTTGTGAGACGTTATTGTTGCGTAGTTATTGGGATTTTAGTGAGATGCGGTCTGTATGTTTCTTTTGATATGTTGTGATGGTGGTTGGGGGTGTGTTGGGTTGATATTTATTTTTAGAGGGGTGTGAGACTGACAGGTGGGTGATGATTGTACATGTGTTTATGTGCATGTTGTTTCTGGGGTAGACATTATTGGATTTGGGTATACAGGTAGATATACATGTAGGTGGTATGTGGTGGTGGGTTTGGGGTGTATCTGTTGGGTTACTGGGGAGGACATTGAGATGGGAGGTGACGATTGTGGGGGTATGTATGGGTGGATGTAGTGTTGTTTGGGTTAAGATTTGGAGAAGACATGTGTTGGTGAGGGGGGTTAGGTTGGGTAGTGAGTAGGTAAGTGGTGGTGGGTTTGTGGATTGTATCTTTGAAGTATAGTGGGTTTTTCTGTGTGGGTTTTCTGTATGGAGATAGATTGAATTTTATTTTGTTTGGTTTAGTTGTTGTGGTGGGTTGTGTTTGTGGGTGTTGTGTGTTGTGTTGGTGGTGTGTGAGGTGGGTGTGGGGGGTGGTGTGGTGTGGTGTGTGGTGATTGTGTTTGTTTTTATGTGGGGTGAATTTGTTATGTTTTTTGCTTTTTTTTTTTTTTGAGACTTCGTTTGCCTTGACCTTGGTCTTAATATATTAGCTGAAAATAAGGCTTTTTTGTACAAGAAAAAAAAGAGTTATACAGAATAAATAAACAAAATTTGTCTGTAACACAAGGAAGCTCATCGCCGAGGCAGCAAATTTTGTGCGACTGATCAGACAGTTTTTTTTGGTCCGTTCACAATCTGTAAATCACACCGTAACAGATAGATTCAAACCGCCTGTAGAGTGGAATTCTTGTGTGCCGGGGCCGACCTAAGTGACAAGCACATTTAGGGCCGTAATTCGGATTCAGGAGTCTAGCGCGTAACTGTTAATGTTGTACCCGAAAATAATATTTTGTTCTCTTTTTTTCACTTAAAAGTATTAATTTATATACTAAATATAATAAAAAAAAAATCAAAACAATGCACTCTCTTCCAAATCAAAATCATTTAAAACGAAAAACATAAAGATATTTTAACAAGTATATATAATATATAACACACATAAATTAAAGTAGACAAAACAAAACTGTTGAAAAAGAGTTTCTAGGATACTGATTTAAGAATCATCAGTCACATGATCCTTATCACAATTTTATGTTAATCTCCAGCACTGAGATGTAGGAATTTCTGTAAGCTTGAGGTAGTTCAGGCCACGATAAAAAGATCAAGGGAATATTAGTTTTGTAAGTGTGATATTAAAACAGACCATCTCACACATTAAGAAAAACAATTAACCAAATGTAAACAAAAGCCAAAAAAACAGACAGGACTAAACACAAACAAACTTCATCACACTTAAACATCCCCCCAGTAACTTAATCTCAGTTAACCAATTCTCTGAATCACAGTTTATCTTAGTGTAGTTAGCACACGTCAAGTTCTTATCACAGCCCGCCAGAGACCTACCTTAGAACCTTCAGAGACCACCTAGCCATGGTTTTAAAAAATTTTCATAATAAAACAATCATCAGATTAATTTTTACAATTTACCTATACGGCCTTTAATCATTCATAGATCGCATGTATTATGAGTTATTATATCCAAGTTTCTCAGTAACGTTATTACAAGCAGTTTCAAATTCATTTGTTCCTAGATTTTTATTTTAAATGGAGGCTTCGAAATCGGAGTTTAAACATTAATGAAACGTAAAAATTAATACGAAGAAGTTTAAGTCCTTGACCTTGACCTGTAGTCACAACGTTATACGAAAAACGAAAACGGTAAGCGGTAGGAACGATGGTCTATAGGGGTTATCATTTAGTGGCCTTGGGTCACATATCTACCCGCGTAGCAGGAGAATAAGATTGAGATAGCGTGAAAGTTGACTAAAAAGGGAGTAGAGAAAACTCGGTAAACGATTGCAGGAAAGGACGATTCGAGAGGTTGCAGTAGAGTCCTCTGATGATAGTGTAGACGCCTGTTTTTACTTGTAACTTAAAGGGTAAAAGATATTTTTTAGTAATTCTGGTGGATTAGCATTGTGACTAACGTAACATTTTTGCAACCCTGAAAATTAATGCTCATGTTGTGAGGCAAAAAATTTCTCAAAGTTAAGCAAGTGTTAAAAATTGAATGATATATTTGAAAAATGCGTAAAGTTGGCTTTTAAAAACACAGAACACATTTATTAAATCTTAATTTTTTTTTAGTCTTAAGTGTCATTTTTACTCAAGATGGAGACTAACGTAACGTGACTAACGTAACCATCGAATAACAAGCAGTAAACACACTACAAACTATTTATTATGGCTAATCTCAGTGATAATTACCATACTTTTTCAATTTTTTTTAATTTCTTATGTTGTATGATTTTGATTTAATTATTTATTTTTTTTTAAATACTTAAAACAACTTCGGGGCTTGTCACTTCGGGGCAATTCCACGGTAACTTACGTTACATTTCGACCAATTCTTCTGCAGTTAGCTCCTTAGTACAGACAAATATTGTTATTAAAACCTTGTACAAAAGCATTCAGTAAAAAAGACAGTCAAAAGCAAAATTAAAATGCAAAAATATTCGATGCACTTAAATTTTACAAAATTTAGCATTCAAAAATAAGGCAGTAACTAACGTTACACAGAAAGGGAATGGCATAATATGAAAATTGGTTCTAAGGCAAATTTCTGCTCTATTACTCTTCTGTTTTCTTGTTTGAAGTATAATTTATCAGTTTCGTATTATATTGAAGAATTAATTTTCATAAATTTAAAATTTTATTTTAAAAACTGAATTTTATGGGAATTTTTAACTGGGTAACTTACGTAACAGTAAATTACGTTACAAAATTCACTTACAAGCATATCTTTAGTACAAAAATTAATGAATAAAAATTACAGCTTAGTTTTTAGATAAAAATACTGAAAATTAACAATTATAAGTTAAATTTACAGAAATTTAATGCCAAACTCAATCATCAATCAAAAATAATACAAAACATAAGACTTTTAAATGCATACTGGCCGCTGGTATTAACGAGTTCAGGTAATTCTATTTTCGAATCATGTTATCTCTTATAATAAATTTCCTCTGTCGTTTCTGGCCATTTCTAATTGGTTCCAACAGCAGCCATTACTTTTACTTTAAACTCGTTTTCTTCAATAATCGTCACAACTTAAGGACAGAATGTATTTTCGTACTTCACCACACACCAGTCACCAGCTTTTATCTCTGTTTTTTCTTCTTGTTCCTTAAAATAATAACTAAACAAAACCCTACATTTTGTTCATTTCTGGTTCTTAAATGGTCATTGTCAATGTGTGGATCTTCAGAAAATATTTTTGATACATTTTGCTTTTTCTAACATATTTCAATACTATCAAGAGTGACTTTTGTTTATGAATCTGTAATATCCACATGACTTTTCTCATACCCCTTCTACAGCGCATCTTTTCTGCAGAGTTCAGTGGCATTTTAATGCAGAACAAAATATATTTCAATTGAAAGCGATAAACTATTTTATATTTGTTTTTTCCAAAACATATTTGATAACTTTAAATCAAAACAGAAGTCATTTTTGAATAATTCATAGTGCATTACCTCCTAAATATTCTGAATGCAGTGATATTGTTTAAAGAGAATTAATATCTTAACAGCCAAAAAGAAGCATGCAATTTATAATGAAGGTGTATTGTAATCTTATTAACAAACAGACATTTTTATTAATAAGAGTACAATTAAAAGAATTATTAAATAAATTACTTCTATTAACCACATAGGTTTTATTTACAATTTACTTTATTTCGAAACACAAGTATTGAAGTTCTACTAAGGTAACTTACGTTATCTGCATATGTGGGTAACTTACGTTACACGTTTGATTGTAGCACAAAAAATCAAATAAACAATATTGAAAAGAAAAGTACTGTTATTTGCTTATTGCACATCTATAAGATAGAAAATATAACATAGTTAACATTGTATTGCCCTTTCTTCATTTGCTGTAAAAACTTTAACATGTTTTTGGTAACTTACGTTACATAGAACAGAGCCTTTTGAAATTGACATAAATCACTTAATTAAATTGAAAACACTTGTTTCATCAATTCACAATATTAATTTAAAGTGTAATAAACAACAATTTTCATTGTCGCATTTATCTAATGTAGAAAATTGAAACTTATCAATGTTGAAAGTTTGACCATTTGCTTCACTAAAAATAAAATACTCTAATGCCAACTTCAAAGTATTGCCGAAACTAAAAAACTACATTCCTAACAAAAAATTGCTGTAAATAAGAAACTTCTAACATTTTTAAACCAAAAAATATGCAGAACAGTCACATTACTCGAGTTTAATTTTTTCAACGCTTTTCCACACTTGCATGGAATTGCGCTTCGGTATTTTTTTTTCTTTGGCTGAGGTTGATATTTTTATGGAATGACCCTATGCACAATTATAAAATGTAGACAGATACAGAAAATAATTATATTTAATTAAAATGATTGTGTGTATTAAACCCGTGAAACCACAAAATATTAACTAATTATTAGTATTTAACTATATATTTAGCTAGAAAACTTATTTATTAACTTATTTATTCTTATGAAATAAATAAGTTAAATTAAATCACGTTTAGTTAATAATTATATGAACACTTCAGTTGCTTCAAAATAAAGTTAATAAAATGTGACGTTCTTTAAACATGTCCACTGCTGACACTTACAAAACAAAAGTCAATTTTTATCATTTACCAGACCGGTTTTTTTTTTTTTAAGTCATATTTAATTTAATAGATTTAAGTATAAAGTATAATTAAGTATAGTTTTAAGTATAAAATTTCAGTTTTTGTAACTTTTCTGCTACTACCAATGCAAAACAAAAACAAATATTTTAATTAGTGAAATCAATTGAAAAATGAGACAGTAAGCTAAAACTGCAATGTAACGCTAATAATATTAAAACATCTGGAGTGCAGTATCATATGGTATGCATTTATTATGCATTAAATGCTAAAATTTCAATATGTACAGCAGCCGAAGTTTTGGCCGAAGCTTCGGTATTCGGCGCTTCGGCCAAACTTATCTTCGCGCCATCTCTAATTTTTACTTATCAAAAATTTGAGAGGTGTGTATTTCAGACTTATCAATTTTATTTTATATGAGTTTTCTGTTCAAAACGTTCACTACCGTAGTGATGCTGCATAACATTCAAAGAACATAAAAAGTAGAAGAAAAAAGTCGTTGAGTTTTTGGTCCAGAAAATTTTCGGTGCTTATCTTTTTAAGCTACTAGAAATGTACTATTGCGATTATTATCATTTTTTGCAATTTGCACTCCTAAAAAAAAGCTTAAAACATGCAAGTCCAAAATATACTGCTACTTTGGGTTTAATTTCAACACTTCATAAATAAAAATTGCTCTTGAAATTTGCGGTATATTTTTGGATATCTAATAAAATATTTGTTTTTTCAGACTATGTATTTCAGTAAATATTAAAAGTTACTCAAACATATTTATAACTAAAAGTAGAACAAACTTGTTTTAAAATATGTTTACTTTAAATGTATTTTAAATTACTTTTAAAGTATTATTTATAATGAAATTAACTCTGAGAACTAATAGAAACCTGCTTAATCATGGGTATCAATATGAATTATAAAACTCATTTGAAGCATTTAAGTTTACCACATTGCAAAACATATTACCTTGTTATAACATTCTTTTCTTTATCAACAGATCAGACAATGCAACGATTGAGATCGAGAACGGTTCTAAATTGGCCGAGGAGATTTCCCAACGGAACGCAGTCATATACATCGTGGTCGTCCTGTTCTTCTACTCTTTCGGTATTGGTATTATGATGATAAAGTATATGCGGAAGGAGGCAAAAGAACAGGAAGAATTCAAGATGTACCGACGCTACATGAACGACGCACATGATAATTACGTTAATTCAACAAACCGAGCCAGACTGGCGAACAGACTTGCTCTGCAGGCTTTGAATATGGTAAATGCCATACCACAAACCAGCCAAGTGGGGAGCAAAGTGACGTTTGTTTGATCATTAGAGTTTTATTGGTCAATCTGCCTTGAAGGGTCTCGTTGATCATATGCACAGTTAGTTTTAGCTGGCGTCCAAACTTTTGCGAAGAATACTCTAAGGTAGATTGTGGGAAGACGCCGCAGTTTTTGATTTTATTTTAAATTAAATGGCTTATTAGTTTCTTTTTTTAAGCCAATTTTTCCACAAAATATGGACTTTTGTGATTGATAAAAAAAATGGGTTTCGCTTTGAAAAAAAAGTTTTTTTTCCCACCTATAAGTAATCATTACAGAACCCTTCTATTTTAATATCTTCCCCATACCTCTGGGGTAGATGGCGTACGGAAAATTGCCGTATGGGGGAGATACCGAACACGATGCTTTCGAGCCAACTGCTGCTACAATGTATTTCATCGAATTACATTCTGTACGACGATTCGGTGTAGTTTTCTAGGTCTATGTTTTGAGTAAGATCATTATTTTCTCTTGGGCGTGTCGAAAGGCTACTGCATCTTCCCCGAAAAAAAATACGGTATCTTAGTAAGGGGTATTTAACACTATTTTAGGTTCTCATCAGAGCAATCACTATGACAAAACAATATAAAAACACCATTTATACCTGCGGTAAATCGAAACCAATTTATGTATACTCTTAATGTACATGTTATTTTTTCTAATTGTCTGGCTAGCTTTTTTTTTGTTGATGATTGTGGGTGAAACACATGATACGGTATCTTCCCTGATACGGCGTTTTCTCCCAATCTACCTTATTCTTCACAATTTTAGAAGTGAGTTTACACAGTTTCAAAGTTGTGAAAATCTTCAAACAATCTGCGATTTTTATTTCAAAAATGATAATGCAAAATAGCAAACATGTTAATAACTCTACAAATGTAATGCATAATGTAAACAAGCAAGAGTAACATACTTTACAATAACATACAGGATATCTATTATTAAACAACCCTAGAGATTAAACTAGTTAAGCTAATGTCTAAATAGTTACGAAGCAAAATCTATTCTTCACAATTGTAGAAGTGAGATTGCACAGTTTTAGAGTTATGAAAAACTTTCATAAAACCACGAGTTTAATTTCAAAACTGATAATAATCAAATGTACATTAACAAAAATTATCATAACTCTACAAATCTCGTGCAAATTTTAAGTAAGCAAGAGTAACATCCGTCAAAATGGCATGAAGAATGTCCTTTATTAAGCCACCCTAGAGCTGCTCAGAAGTATACAACATAATGAAGGGATGGGAATTTATTTGACAGAGCAGAAAAAAAAAGTTCAAAATATCGCCACCATTTTTGAGGATTATATATTTGTTATACATCTATATCTATAAAAATGAGTGTATGTATATATATATACTTGTTCTCTATACAAATCCACAGTTTGCGTCAGATTTTCATCAAACTTGACACAGAGGTTCCTTGATGCCCTAGAATTCTCATAGGCGGGGTCTTGAAATTTTAAAAAATCTAAAAAGCTCAAATTTAAATTTTTTGTCAAAAAATGACCCTTTTATTGGAATCTAGCCTATTTATATTGTAATCGAGATAGGCCTTTTAGCATTCAAATTGATGAAATTTAAGATTTTTAAATATTAGTATTTTCCAACAATGATTACGATTAAAGTAATGAATTTTCAATTTAAGGCTCACCTATTTCCTTTTAGCATTGAAATAAGTAAAAAACAATCATAATTCATGTGGACTTTATAAAAAGAGCCACGGATTTGAATTTCAAATTTGCAATGCGACTACAGTTGCGTCTGTAATGGAGATAAGCCTTCAGAACGAGAAACAGATTTATTTCTGAGTTATAATAATTTTTACTTTGTAGGTGGGAACAGTTAATAGAGAAAAGTTAATTCAAAGTGCATATATTTCATGCCAGTGGACGCGGCAAAGCACAGACAACATTTATCTTTCATTTTCACCTTTTGATAAGACTATTTTTCTGTAAACGTTTAACTTTCTGTAATATTTTAGTTTTTTTCAAAGTTTGTATCTAAGAGACTGATTGATGCAAATTACTTTATACCCATATGAATAGAACTCTTTCAAACTTATTTTCCCTGAATGCTATGTTGTATTAATAAGCACCCGGGCAACGCCGGGTATTAAGCTAGTTTGCAATAATTTTAAAACAAATCTTGCATCAAAACGTGCTCAACAAGACGGTTATCATTTTCACCTATCTTCTAGAATTGTGAGATAGCAAGTTCTACATTTAACGTAGTATGCTCCGTGCAATACTGCGTATTTTGTGATATGCTGTATTTAAGATCAAAGTGCTAGAATTATCATGATTTACAAAATGCTTCTAATGCCTAAAAAGCTAAAAGTCACTTGGAACAATGTTAAATGATCAATAAGTAGTGTATTTCAAAACACTCTCTGGCGGCGAAATTTTAAAACATTTTCTTTTTTATTCCCTCAAATAAATTATTGTGTAAACAATTTTGTAAGTTTCTGAGTAATAGGCTCGCAGCTCTAAAAGGGTTATTAATTATGAACGTATTGCAAAAAATGATTTCTGAACAATTAGATGACAAGTAATTACCTCATTTTTGGTTACAACGCCATCAAAATAAAATAATTTTCAGTCGCACTTTTAACAGAAAAGTTTCAATTTCAAACTATAAACTTGTATGTACATAAATTATCTTAAATGAAAAAAATATTTTTTGTATTCACATAAGAAGAAAAAAATGACTTATTTTTTTTAATCATAAATGACCAGCAAATCTAGTATAACTCCTATAAAATATGATATTGAAATTGATGGATTAATGAGGTATATAATTTGCCATAGAAAGCAGTAAAGAACATGATCTTTTATCTCAGAAATTTGTTTTACGTTCAAAATAAGCAACTGTCTTTTAGAAACTACAGATGATTTTACAAAAATTAAGCATACCAGAAGTAAAAATAAAATGTCCATAATTCGTTACGTAGACAGCACGTACTACATTGCAATGAATATTGCTATTTTCAGTGAATGGATGAGATAATTTAAGAATTGTTTATACCTGCATTCACCAACTGATGCATTAACGGGGAAATTTGCATCTATGACAAACTGGGTCATCCAATGATTCGACTCTGCTGTATTTTAATGAAATGAATTTCAATACTCAAATCAACTAACTAATGCAAAGAGCTTGTATCATACATGCTAAAATAAAGATAGAGCTCGCTTTCTGACAGACATTATCCTAATTTCGGAATCAGAGTGGTGTCTTGCGCATTTTATGAGAGCTTTTTTTTTTTACAACAGACGTTTATTATACTTTTAAAACAATTATCATACTTTTAAAACAATTATTTTACATTTAGAAACTTGTGAGAAATGGAAAAGACTTCCGGTTAAACGCTTGTGTAGGTATGATTTTCCTGCTTGGTAATGGTCCTGGTAATGAAAAATTTTCTTTTTTTATTGATTGTTTAATTAATAAGTCAAGTTATATTTTGCAATTGTGTAGAAAATTCCTTAATGCACATAAATATTAATCATACTGTGCTAGTAAATGATAAATATATAACGTGCAAAGCAATAGAGTAAATACTTTTTAAAAAATAACTTTTATCTTTTTTTTTAATAATTATTGCTCTTTACGTTTTTGTACAGGTGAGGCGTCGCACTTGTACTGGAGTGATGTGGCGCCTGGTATGAGAACAGAATAAACTAATAAAAGATTCTTTTATCTAAATTGTCCTTATCGGATTATTATGTGTTGCTCTTAGGCGCCTAAGTATTTGTACAAAAGTTACTTGTATAGCATTATAATCAGGGGTTCTCATTCTGCCGGTACCACAAAGACATATGGGAACGAGCCCCTCCCTTACCCATGGCATCCCTATTATACATCAAGAGTTTCATAAACACACAAAAGTGAACATATCAAATAAAATACTGAATAATATTTCTGAGTGAACATATCATTAAGTAACACTTAATGCTACTTATTTTTTGACCAAGATTACATATCCAACTTTTAAAACTTAACTAATTGAAATAGTATAAAATTTGGCGGAATAATATCATTTGTACATGTTGGTTTTGATTATCATAAATATTTTTTGATGAAAATATGAAACTTTAAGAAAAACCAATTTTTAAACAAAAATATAAGAGATACATCTAGAATAGATGATGCACTTGAGTATTTGTGATTGAAGAGTGGTAGATACTTAGTATTCATTTTGAAATAGATTTGCAGGTTTAGCAGTGACTAGAAGATTATATACATTGTAATTGAGAGTATTGTGATTACAAATTTTGAAATGCCGGTATTTGTACATGTATATATTATACCATAATAAAAAAGGAACGTTTCATGTGGAAAAATTTATTTCAAAATATTTTTACTTAAATACTTTATCATATCATTTTTCTCTTTCACCTTTATTTTAACTTATTTATGCCCAATTTTTTTTTAACATTTTTTTTTTCAATTTTTATCGGCTTAAAACTCTTACTTGGAATGGTTTACATACATTTTAGGTTGAAATAGTTCGCCGTTGCCATATTTATTAAGTTATTTAACGTCCTGTTTATGGGATATGTGAGCAAAATACGACCTTACTTGACTTTACTTATGCAAAGTAACATTACAGAAGTCATCTATGATCAATTTTAAGCAAATCATTTTAAAATAGTTTAATTTTATGAAAAATAAGTTCGCAAAAAAAAAAAAAAAACTTACTTTCTTTGGGTACCCATGCTGGATCGTTGCTTGACTGATTTGTCTGAGAATAGCTGTCAATAAATAAACTCTGATGTCCAAATAGTGGCTCTAACTGGTTTTCTCAAGAAGAAGGACTATTTAACTTGTGAAAAACAGCTTTAGTAAAATTATATACCCATTACAGGTTTTTGTATGCAGTAACTAACAAGCGTCCCGTTTTTAGGCTACTGGACATAAATGGGTTAACATAGGTATGGGTTAAGAATTGTTTTCGATAAATGTGTAATATTTAATAACAACCAATAATTTAATTTATAAAAATTAACTTCTTAAGGTGAAAAGACGCTTATAAACATTTTGTAATGATATTCAATTACTAAACAAGCACATACCATGTGTGCTACTGCGAAGTTAAACTTGCTTTTGTGTTTTTGTTATTGTGATTTAATAGTGAAAATATTGAGCCTCATAGAAAGTATTTAAAATTTAAACTTTTACGCTTTCTCTTATATATTTTACTAGCTGACCCGGCCACGCGTTGCTGTGGCTAAGGTATGATTTAGTTAAAATTTTTATATACTGAGCAAACTACAGTACTACCTACGGTTATAAAAGTGCAAATTGTCGTCCAAGAATACATTTGTATTTACTAAGGAAAAAAATAAAAAAATAAAAAATAGGCTATAATAGTAATAATTTGAAAACTTATGAATGCAGAGCGGTACGTTTAAAAAATACAATTCTGAGCAAAATCACTCTAAATTTTAATATTACACAGGTAAAAGTTCAAATTACAGTAAAACCTTTTTTTATTAAAATACAATTGGAATACAAAATCACAAAAAAAATGAATATTGTTTAACTAAAAAACCCGAAAAGGTACGATATTTACGAAACAGTCGAATTTTGAATCGCAAACTATGAGGTGTATATTTATGTTACAAAGCAATGTGACGGTAAAAATTGTATGATAGAAATAATTTTAATCTTCGCACCATAAAGCAGTACATTTTCCTTCCTAAGAATTTGTTTTTTGAATAGTAAATACCAAATGTATTGTTGAACGATAATTTGCAAATTTATTGCTGCAGATGGATACGCTTAGCAAATACAATTCTGAGCTAAATCACTAAAAATTTAAATATTAGAAATAGGTAAAAGATCACATAATGCAGTGAGCCTTTCTTTGTCTAAATACACCTGACATAAAAATCACTAAACAATATGAATATGTTATAACTCAAAGCTCGAAAAAGGTATGATATTTTTCACTAAAATAATTTTCCTAAAAAATATTTGTACCTAAACATGAGTGAAAAATATTTTTAAAACATACAAAATAGCATATGTTAAGTATCTAAACTGCTTTAATAAATTGAATTAAGTAATGGAGAAGTAAGCAAATAATATTTTTCCGAATATTAATTTAATAATACTTACACGCACAATTTAAATTAAGAGAATCGGGACGAATATGCCAGAGACCGATTCGACATCCTTGATCGTTACCACTATTGCTTTTTGCTTCCGAAGCAACTGTCAATCCAGCAGCAGATTTTATCTTATAGAAGCCAAGAGTACAGAAAAGCTGGTAGCTAAATAGATAATTTGCAATAAAAAATATATTGCGGTCCTAAATTAAGATAAAAACTATCCTATCATTTAAGTTGGACCAAACTGAAACTGCGTGCAAAATTTGGTTAAAATCGGTTCAGTAGCTGAGGAGTCCATTGGCCACAAACACAGGGAGGGACACGTAATTTTCATATATTAAGATTAATTCAACATTAGAACTGTCAGATGATAGCAAGTAATTTAAATTTAACTTCACTATATCGCACTAAAAGAAAGATAGAATTCTTGCTCTGTATTAGAGCTGACAATTTCGAAATATTTCTTATATCTTATAATTGTAGGAGAAAAATCGATTTAAAGCAAACACCTGTGAAACAAGTTCATTTTCGCAAGAAATGTAATTAAATAGTTCATCTTGTCAGGTGAAATTGCCAAAATAGCGAGAGAAAAAACTTATTGTTTAAGAACCTATTAATTTAACATATGAAATAGCTGGGAAATAAGTTCTTTGTTCAAAATTATGTTGCTTCATTTATTCTACATTCCATTGCGTTATTTTTTTTCATTTTGAAAAATGGTAAGTATACTTACTTAAATTCGTAATTAAAATCATAACAAGTAAGTTTTTACCGAACTAAGAGAGTCTATATTTCCCTGTATACCAGCATCAATCATGTAAAACATGCCTTTTAAGTATTTGAAGCTGATTTCTAAAAACAAAATAAGCTTTTCTTCTCTGATAAAATAGATACGTGAGGAAAAAATAAATAAATAAACGAACGGATTAAGCAATAGCGAATTATAAACAAGGCATTTAGTTTTTTTTTTTTTTTTTTTGAAGAACAAAATCCAAATCAAATCAAAAATCCAAATACAGGAATAAAGTGTCCTCTCTGAGATGTTTCGAACAAAAAAAATTGAATCGGATTGTTCACGCAAAAGTTATGGGGACAAGCTGTACGAACTGTTAAATTTGAACGAAAAATTGTTCAAATCAAAAAGGCGAATACGGGAATGAAATGTCCTTACCGAGATGTTTCGGCTCGAAAAACGCTCGCTCGATCGAAATATTCCCTCAAAGGAGAGACTAATAGGGGCATGAGTTTTTGAACAGTTTAAAATTAAACAAAAACATTTTTGAATTCAAAAGTTAGATACGGAAATGGCGTGCCCTTGCAGAGATCTTTTGAATAAAAAAAGTGCGTTTGAATCAAGCAGTTTACTCAAAAGTTATTAGAGGCAAACAGACAGACCGACAAGCCTACATTTTTTTTCCCATCTCAAAACCCTACCTTTCAAAATTTTAATTTTATTTGCTTTAATTGTTTTATTTATTTTTGACTTTTTTTCCAATCGAAGCGATATTTCAAAATGCTTTTAGCCACGTTTAATGCTTTTTTCATAAAGATTAAATTCATTTCATATTTTTAAAGACATTCTGATATTTTAATACTTCGTTTAATCACAAAAGACTGTTACACTTATGCAGATCAATCTACCATTGTTCTAGAAAAAAGCCAACAAAAACGATGGTTGATTATTCTTCTATATTATTAAAAGCTACATGAAATTCTAACTGCAACCGAGACGCACAGCTATAGTTAGAAATAATTTTTCTCGTGCCTTTATGGGCCTCAGGTCAAGTGATATAACTGTTTTGTAAAATAACCCCAAGATTCTCGGATAAATTTTGAGATTTAAACATCTTTCGAAAAGAAAAAATCAGAAAGAACGTTTCCTGTTAATTTCTAATTGAAGTTTAACAGTAATTCCGAACAATCTTTTATGTAAGTCCACAGGGTACCCGCTAAAATCTATTGATTTTAATCCCCAATTGATTTTTGAACGGCAAGAGGCATAGGCATGAAAATTAAGTTTAAGTCTTTGTAAAGTTGCCATGCACTACACAATGAAACAGCTTATAGCGTCATCAGGTGGCAAACTCGAATTGTTTTTCAATAGGAAATGAATAAATATCTATGTTCTAGAAAAATAAACAATATAAATAAAAAAACTTGAACCAGCCCAATTTTTGAAAATTGCACATTAGAGTACGAAAAAACTCTCTTTCAGATCAAGAATATATGAGGAGCTCTTCGTCTTCCGACAGAAGTCAATTTCAATGCTTTTATTTATTCTAGTTTGCAGCAAAAATAGGTTTCCTAACAAATTAATACTGATAGCGTCGGATAAGTTGCAAGTCAAGATTCGAAATAATCACCGTTAAATTTCAGAAATTATATCATTTTAACACAACCCCTCCCCCTCCCCCCCCCCCCCCCCCCGATTGAGCCTTTGCTTGGTCAGGTCGGGATCTTTATAATAAACTTCGCTTTTTTGGAGGGAGCGGGGGATAGCACTAACAAATTTCATGTGAACTAATCTTAAGTACATGTGTTCCCAATTTGTTTACAAGAACAATCTTTTGTTGAAACCTTTCCTCATCTAAATACTTAATGCAACACAAAATTAGTTTTTTTTGCACAAACATTTACGATAATATTTTCAGTCAAGAAGTTTTTAAGTTTCAAACTTCCTTTTTCTTTATTCTACTAGAAAATAAAAGTGTTCCTTTTTTCTTTTAAAATTGCGGCCTATAGAAAATAGTAGGATGCTTCAGGAAAAACTAGTTGCTGGATAAGCAACTGACAAAATGGAAAGCATTTTTGAAAGCACTTTCAATGGCAAGTTATCTGAAGCTTTTTGTGCTGGAAGAGGAATTTGAGCGATAGCATTTTTATATAAGGAAATATTTTTGATATATTTGTCTATTATTTTTAAATATAGAAACAGTTTCGAACCGCAAAAAAAAAATAAAAAATCTGTGGGAAAGTTAACACATGCAGGAGAGAAGCCTGTTTGTGTAAAAGTATCACAAAGGTATCTGAGTAGGGAAGCAAAAATTCATAGAGTAAAGTGAATGGAAAAACATGACGTTTAAATAAATTTTGCATACATTAACGCACATGTACAAGGTGGGACAGAAAAGTAATGAAACTGATTTTGACTTACCAAAGTTTTTTTTTTTTTTTTTTTTCAGCATCTATTACATCCATTTAAAAGTAGTTTCCACACACCGATGGATACTTTGATCAGCTGTGAGCAACGGATTAAAGCTAAAACGTATTTTTTAGGAAATTTTGCTCAAAGTTAAGCTTTTGAAATATCGCTTCAACTTGTATTTTGATAGATTTGAAAATTTTTATAAAACATTTCGCTAAAAAATAAGTGATAATAATAATAATAATAATAATAATAATAATAATAATAATAATAATAATAATAATAATAATAATAATAATAATAATAATAATAATAATAATAATAATAATAATAATAATAATAATAATAATAATAATAAATTTAAAAAAACAGCTCAAATCTTTTACGAATACAGTAACTACGCAGTTACGTTTGTTGTTGTTATTAGAAAAGATATAGTAAGAACAGATATTGATGCAACAAAACCAAAATATCAACCTTTTGTCATACAAGACAACCGCATAGATTCCAATGCCAGAAATAGAATTTTTGACAAGCTAGGCAATTTTAGAAAGAATTTATTTCTGACTTGTCCATTTATTTCATTTCGCCGCAAGATAAAATTTTTCTTTGAAAAAGAGTAATTTTATTGAAAAGAATTGAATTCGTGCTACAATGCACCTGTTCAAAATCACGAAATGGAGAGCAGCTTAAACTTCTATAAAATCGATTCTTGTCCGTTGATAATCAAACATATTCTCGATTTACCTGACAGTTAATTTTTGTTTTCTTTTTATGTTATAAAGAGTAACTTTTTGAATCGTACTCGGGAAAATTAAAACTTTAAGTTGATTACCAAAAGTTGATACAAACAAAAATTGTATACAATAAATAAGATAATTGTGTGGCTCAGTTACTAGGAAAAAATTCAACATACAGAAAGAAAATGGTTAAAACAAAAATGAGGTGAAATTTTAGACATGTACTGTACAGGTTTAACTAAAATGCAAAGAAAAAAAATTAACCAAAAATCTCAAATTCTAAGTAAAAAAACGAGGAATCAAAATTGCATTTACTGTTTTTCGTTGGAATTCGCAAAATGAGGTATTGAGATTGGTACATGTAAAACTGGGAAAAAAATATAATATAAATTAGAGATGCACCGATAAGCAAAGTGGCCGATTACCGAATAGCGATTAATCGGCTGTTGATAATCGGTCAATTAATGGGTTGAGCCGATTAATGATAAGGATAATTGTTTTTCTACTACTAATTTAGCCATCACTTTTTTTTCTCTCATATCGAATTCCAAGATTAGAAATAGTAAGTAATTTATTTCTGAGAGAAGATTTTTTTTTTCTATTTTCTTAGTTTTCACAAAATAATTTCAATACTTTATCAAATTTCTTAAAACCAATTTTCATATTATTGTCAATAATATTATTAACACAGTGTTAGTTATGTTAATTGGACATAAAAATTTAAAAAGAAGTTTGTGGTGGGGAGTCTGTGGTCAGCACTCCAATTTAGGAGTAATTTTAATTAATATTTTTTAATAGTTAGTAGCAATTTAATTCAATATTTTTACTCTTTAAAAATTAGATGTTATCTAAAAGCACTGTGCTAAGGAGAAAACTGTCGCCACATGAAAAATGTTGCAAGAATGTCTATGTATATTTATTCAAAAGTAGGAGAATTAATTTTAAAAACTATATCAACTGTGAGGATTATTATGAGGATTGTTAATAAAATTATTCATCATAATTTCTTAATGAAGGTACAATTTAAAGAATAATATTTGAAAAATATTTTTTCGACCGATTAATCGGCCCAATTTTGCCGATTATTAATAATCGGCAAAGTGACCGATTATGGCCGATTAATCGGTGCATCTCTAATATAAATGAATAATAATGAAAGTTAATAATTGTTTTAACACACAACTTCTCAATGCACATTTTAACCCATTAATGCCTAGCGTCCTTTTAAAAGGACGGTCCAAAATAGGGTCTGAATTTCCCCAAAATGAACATTTGAACCAAATAATAGTGTTCAATTAGTACCTTGGTATTCTTTCAATTCGTTATTAACAGATTGCAGCACATATTCATTGTAAAAAGGTTATGTGGTTATGTAGCAGTTTTAATATGATCTTAATCCAGAATTACATCGTTCATAATCTCAAGAAAAGTTTTCAAAGTTATTCCCAGCTTCCCAGTTTATGTTAATTGCTGATTTTATATCTTCTTATAAAATGTCTTTTTAAATATTATATCGTAGGCAGAAAAAATTTTAGTAAAAAAAGTATGTACCCTCTGGGGTCTATCGTAACTTTTAAGGGACGATTTTTCTTTCCTTAATAAAAAAATTATTTTTAACATAATATTTTATTTATTATTTTTCCTGTCCAGTAAACCGTTTGTAACCAGTATACAAAATATCTTTGGGAAAAAAAATGTCAGGCATTAATGGGTTAAAAATAAAAACTAATTAAACTAAAGGCATGTTTTATTAGTTGAGCGTTTTAAAAGTAAATAGGGTGAGTTCTGGTAAGTGCGTCCACGGGGTAAGTGCGTCCACTGGGAATTATATGAACACTGTCCTGAAATGGCTTCTGCAACACATCGACTATGTTAGATAACTGTCTAATGATAATTTCAGTAGGTAGAATTCAGACCTGGATTCAATAGACGAAACACAATCAAAGACAACTTAAATGTCTTCAAAAAATCTCTAAAGTAAAGATTTAGAAGGTTGTGTTTCAGTTTCTCTTGTAGTCATACCAAGCAATTGAAGTCAAGAAACTCAAGTTGTTCCGTTTGAGTAATAGCTACTAATAACATACATGGGGTATTTTTATCAAATACTCTAACTAAAATTTGTTTATATGACGGTACGCACTTTCCCTTTCTTTAAAGTAGGGTGGGGGTAAGTGCGTACCATTATGATGGGGCAAGTGCGTACCACTATCATGAAGCATATGCGTACTATTATGCGGAGCAAGTGCGTACCATTATGATGAGGCAAGTGTGTACCATTACGTGGAAAATCCGAGTCTCATCATTCACCTTTAATTTTGCTTATAACTCTTTTATAAGCCGATTATAAATCTGACGTCATTTCCATCAAGTATTTATATTTGCATTGAATGTGGCATAAGATTTCAATTTTATTCATTACCTCTGAAATATATTGGCTTTTAGATATCAGTTAGTACATTTTTCGTTGAAAATAGCGATCATAAGCTATACTTAATTTAAACCAGAATGGCAAATTAAGCAATGAAATTAAGTGAAACACTAAATAAGGAACCAACTGATTCAAAAAACGAAGGTGTAGTAATGAATAAATTATAGTTAAGAAAATTAAGAACACCTTGTGAAAAACTATTTCAATGTACAAGAAAAAAAAAAGTACAAGTATCATAGCCTAATTTTTTTTTTTTTTTTTTTTTTTTGCTCTTTATTTTGTGTTTTTTCTTACTTCTGCTGATTTTAATAAGAAAAATATTTTAAAACCGTATTTATTTAAAAAAAAAAAAACAAAACGAATTGTTCACTCAGGTTACCTAACGATCTACCACCATACAAATAGAATTAAAGAAAATCACAGCGGCACGCACTTATAACAACGCTATTGGACGCACATGTCTCATCTTACATTTAAGAAGGGGTAAGTGCGAACCCTGGCTTAAACACAGACTGATTAATGTATTAAACCAAAATAAACTATGTAAACTATAAGTGATTATTACTGAATAAAAACAACTTACATTTGCTCACTTGTTCTTATTAAAAGGACAAAAGAAGAATCACAGACAAAACTCTCTCAATCTTCAAATCACAGTTGTTCGTAAGACACGTGGGATATCACTGATTGCGTTTCATCCATGCAAGCAAGTGCTGATCTCTAGTATTAGGAATTATCCCAAGGCAACTACCTAACATATTTAATATGTTCCAGAAGTTTTTTTCCTGCTCATAGTCACATAATTTAAGGTGGACGCACTTACCCCGCTAGGTAGGGAAAGTGCGTACCTTAGAATAGGTGTCATAAACCAGGTCACAAAACCTATGCTTATGGTTTATTTGACATATTATACGCTTGAAAATCTTAGTAAAGGATCTGGAAAGAAAACTAAAAAAAATTGTGAGTGTACAAGATTTTTCAACAGAGCAGCATCCTTGAGAACATGAACTTTGAAAAAAAGGGTACGCACTTACCAGAACTCACCCTACGTAAGAAGGCGTACGACGCATCACATTTCTACATTGTATACTTATTTTATCCAATATTTTGTACTTCTATAGTAGTTACTTTTTAAATTGTGATATAAAACAATAAACTCTTTAGAAATTATTATAGAGGCAATAGGCGATTAAAATAATACTTAATCCACAATCAACGCAACAAACTTATAGCAAGTGGAAGGAGTTAGAAACTCGTCACACAACTATATGGCGATGGTAGTGATAATAAAACATTGATTTAAAAGTCAGTTCTAAATAACGAATGTCCCTCGCATTCTTTTGTTCTATATCTGATACTCTGTTAAAACTATCATTTGGTATTCAATGCAGGACCCACAAAAATTAGTTCAATTCTTTTATGCGATAGAAATTGTATTCTACACCTTTTTAAAAGTATAAAACTTATACGGTGCATGCGTTTTATCTTTCGGCTCATTAAATTGAATTGATGTGGAGCAAGCGATATCAAACTAATTAGTGAAAGAATCTGTCAGTATTTTCCGAGTCACTAACAATCGATAAGAAAGAAAATTATGAAGCACAGAATAATCATTTTTCTGTTAGAATACTCTTCTAATTTAGTTTGCTCTAACTAAGCAATTACTGTTTTCTTCATTGCTTTCACTTAATACGTAAATGATTTTTCTGACTTAATAAATTATATTTTTCATTACTCTTAAACATATCTTACCATTAGGACAACTTTGTTAGCTTCATAGCGTACTCTCGGGCATAGTACTTTAGTAACGCAAAAAATAATTTTCAGTAAAAAATTAATTTGAACATAAAGTAACAATTAAATTTAAGTTAAAGACAAGCTCATGTCTAATATGCACGCAGTGGAGTTTTACAGCATATATATAAATATCCAAAGATATCTTAGTTGGTCCCTTATAACGTTTGACAACTTTTTACAATACATTTTTTTATTTACATTACGTATGATTTTTTTATTAGTATATGGTATTTTTTTACACGAAACGACACGTTGGAAAGCAGAATAATACATGTTATGACGATTAGTTCAAATATTGCGCTACTTAATCACTCCCAATGGCTCAGATTTTGGGCTCAAAATTTAAGTTTGAGTCTAAAATTTAGAAAACAGTTAATAAAATATAAAAAAAGCCAGTAAACATTAGTTGTTTTAGCTCCAAAGTTTAAAGCGCCTTTTAACAGCAATTTTTTAATTTTATCTTTTTTAATTTATTTTCAAGAAAATACACACATTAAAACTAATTTAATGAAAACCGCGAGCGAATCGACCAATTTTTCTGTTTTTTATAAACTTTTGAAAATTTAGAATCTAAAATCTAATAGCCCCTATCTCCTTCGGAAATTGTTTAAGACCCCTAGTTTACTACTTAATTTTGTTTGTCATGATGTCTAATATCTCCCCTTAACACTAGAACAGCGGGAATTTCGATATACCTAGAACCGCGGAAGGGGTCATTTTGACCCCAGCTAGTAATTCAATGAAATAAGCGCAAACGCTTAGTTCAGCTAACTGAAATATTTTTTAAAAGAGTAATAATTAATATTTCTAAGAATTCTAGTTAAATTATTTGCATAAAACAACAGTTATCAGCGGTTTTTTTATTACAATATCGCATTTTTAAAATTTTTATTACTTTGAGTATAAAAACGTATATCCAACAAAATATACATACATTTGCTATTTTAAATGGGAAAATAGAGTACGTAGTTCAATATGTTAAGCTGTATTTAAAAACAGTAATAATAAGTTTTCTCGGTTAGTTATAGTTTAAAAAATAATCGACAGTTTATAGAATGAGTTGTGAATAAAACGTAAATGTATGCTTTGCATACGTTGCACAAATAAGAGCTAGGTACTTTGAACAGATATTTACAGTTTTATTTTTACAATTTGACTTTGGAATCTGTCTTGTTTGCATTTAATTTACGGTTGTCTGTCGTTTCCATTTGTTGCGTCACACACTAGAGTTTGCTACCTATATTTATTAATTTATTTATTTTTAATGAGAAAGAACAAAATTTTGTCATGATTTTCCAATCAAGTCTTGAAGTGGTGCCTACTTGCAAATTTTTCAGTTATCGTTTTACATAAAACCAAATAATAGATTGCCCCATCAAGGTGCAAAATATTACGTAAAAGCTGCTCCTAATTTAGGTCAAAGCATAAAAAGCTCATCATTCCATGAACTTAGTTTCTTAGCAATGCATTCTGGAAAAAATATGATCTGCCTTCCTTTGGCTCCAAACTATTAAGTTGGAGGTTTTTTGCAAGAAATATTTTAGGTATGTCAAAATTGATATGAAAATATTTATTTCTTCCAATGTTACTTATTAGTACTCCAGATCAGTGATTTACGGTGCGTGTGCTCTTACGTTACGTCTTTTCGCTTTACTTCAATGATATTTAGCAGCCCATATGTTTCATCTTCTGTGCATTTCCTTATGTACTTCAATATCAATTTCTTTATAACAAGAATAAAAACATGTAAAGGACTGTTATGGATAATACTGCGTTTAGTATTGGGTGTTGGCCACCTTCTTCCATCAAAAATCGTATCTTTTGTTCCAATGTGAAAGAAGTTCAAAACTCTCTCCTCTTTGCCAAATTACTATTTTCTCACTTTAAATGTTATTGTTGATTTAATTTTAAAATTTCTATCCGTACGTGTATTTTTTATCGAATCATTTTTTTTAAAGTTTACTATGTTTTCATAATTTCTGCGATGAGAAAGAACAACGTTTACAAGGGCATTACCAGTAATCTTTACTTTTAACTTCTCAAAAGTAAAACAGTTTCATAATTATCATGACCTTCTAAATACTTTATAGATAACTGTTTTGAATATTTTATAGCTTCCTGGACAGTCTGATTACGAAAGTATTTCTTACATACAAAATAAAATATTTCCCTTGTAATTTTTATATCGTGTTCAAACGTAGCCTGAGTTTAAAACCAATCATAATGCTTATGTTTGAGTCCAAGGGAATTGGCTACGGACCCCCCCCCCCCCCGCCCCACCATTTCTAATTTTTCAAGGGAGGGAATTGGGTGCGTGCTGAATACAAATTTTATCTGAAAACAACACCGAATTATATGTAAAAACATAAAATCTTCAAATTTGGAGGGGAGGGGCTATTGCCCCACCCCTAACCCCTCTCCTGCTAAACTACTGCCTATGCATACCATTTCAGAAATTCTTAGGTGAGGAAGAAATATGTTACAGTTGCTGACCAGAAAATGTACGTTTTTAGTCATTAGTTCTTCAATATTTCTCGAGGGTCATATTGACCCTCACCGCGGTTCTAGGTATAAGTGCTAATAACTAAAAAAATAATAATGCCAAAAATTTTTAAATCTGGAAAAACACTCTTCCCCTCAAATGATTAAAAGTCATAAAAGGAATTGTTTCTTCGATTTATACTTTTCGCGTGGTGGTAAATTAAACTTGGCTTTGGGTCAAATTGACCCCTTCCGCGGTTCTAGTGTTAAAGTTTTGCCTAAGAGTTTTGAAACACCTCGTATATACAGATCTGTATAAAAATAATAGGTAGATGCATACATACATACATAATCTGTGAAAAGTTAATGTTGTTTTACAGTATAATACAGCTAACTTTATGATAATAAACTGTAAAAATTGCTGATTTAAAACGTAATAAACTGTAAAATTGCGAACTTTACATTACTAAACTGTAAAATTGTTAATTTTAGTAATAAACTGTAAAATAGCTAATTTTACTGTTTATTACAGTCCATTTTCCAGTTTTTAACTGGAACTTCTACTGCCAGTATTATACTGTTTTTCTTTTCTTACTTTACTTTAATAAATTGTAAAATTCCTAGTTTTACTGTTTATTGATATGCATTTTACAGTTTTAAAGTGAAACCTTGGCTGCCAGAATTATACTGTAAAAACAACAGTTCATTTTTTGCAACACTATATACAGACATAAGTCTATATAATAATCTTGAGCTATTGTCAAGATTTCTGTATCGATATTTCTGACGAAAAAAATAGAAACTTAGATCTGCTTTTCTTTTTTTTTTTTTTTTTCTAAGCTAATTTTCCATCCTTTTGATCCTTTCATCTCAAGCTAAATCTCTTTTCCATGCTCGGATATCACTTTATTGAAAAGAACTGAGTCCATGCCCAGATGATGCCGTTGTCAGAAAATGAGCTATGGTTATAAGCTTTTAAGAAATCAATATATGTCACTTGTCGACAGTAAATAAGTGCTAGATATCCTTTTTTCACTGCGTTCTTAGCAAAGTTTTATTTAGCCGATGTTGTCTTCCTATCTTGTAAACTGTCAACTTAGGAATAGTTTTCTAAACTTTTACAGTAAAAGTACACAAAAATATTAAGCGTTGCATTCAATTGTTGCTGCTGATGGTTGGAGCCTAGGGAGAAAATGTGAATAAAGAAATTTGGCTGTAGTATTTAAAAACCTAGTTGTTTTGGTTTAATTCAAAATACTTTTTTGCGTTATATTTAACGATAATTCCCCAAATTGTTTAATTTTTTACTTAAAATTTTTTTATTATT
>JAXGGA010009955.1:0-49103 GCA_038373865.1 Uloborus plumipes | reverse complement strand
CAAAATTTTTGAGATCGACATTTTTTCCTTAGTTTTGGAATTTTTTTCAAAAGTCTTAGCGTGCCACTGTTACTGCTCTGCCGTGCCACATTGTGGCACGCGTGCCGCGGGCTGGCCACCACTGCACTAAGGGAATGCTGCTTACGTTTCATATTTACTTCTCTCCCACGCAGCAATCCCAGCCCACAATGGCCAAAAGGCGCCGAAATCCAGTGCCAACCGAAGACGAGTCCAGCAGCTTCGACGCCCTGTTCTTCGGCGAGAGGCCCCCCAGCGAGGGGGGCTCCCCCGGCCCGGAGAAGCCCGTGCAGCGCAACGCGGCCAACGCCCGCGAACGCGCCCGGATGAGAGTGCTGTCCCGGGCCTTCTCCCGGCTCAAGACGTCCCTGCCCTGGGTGCCGCCCGACACCAAGCTGTCCAAGCTGGACACGCTGCGCCTGGCGGCCACCTACATCGCGCACCTGCGGAAGGTCCTCAAGGAAGACAGCGACCAGGAGTTACAGAGGGATCCCGGCGATTCACAGAAGGTGGCGACCAATCATCCCATCACTTTTGTAAGTATGGTTTCGCACCACCCCGCTGAGAAATCTCTGGACCTTATGCCATTGCTGTCCAAAAATATGGACCTTCTGTTCGTGGACCTTTTGGCTGTCGGACCTTATGTTCCTTGGACCTTATGGCCATTGGACCTTATGTCTCGCGGACCTTCTAACCCGCGGACCTTTTGAACGTGGATCTTCTGTTCGTGGACCTTTTGGTTTTGGACCTTCTAGCCGGACCCCGGTTTCGTGATGTAGCTGTTGATGTCCCTTGGGAGAGCCTTAGAGTGGATACTGTCTGTCTATGAAAACCGCGCCTGGCACTCGCCAACAGTTCCACTTAAAAAAGGGTGGATGGGTTGTGGGTGATAACTTTCCGAAATTTTAAATTTAAAACTTGCATTTGCTATATCCTTTTGGCATCTTCAACTAAACTATGTTATTTGAAATTTGCATCGTTCCACGTTGCCTGACACAGCTCGAAATGCTTCTTATTATTCGTCCCCTTATTGTTATCTTACCTGACACCGCTATTTCGGTAAGATCAGAGAAGAGACCTGACGCATGCGTTTTACCCAAGAAGATTAGACAGTAGTTGTTGTTGTCGTTGTCTTGTGCCGACTTAGCTGGCAATTTGGGGTGCGTTGCTTCCATTCTCCAACTGCACCGTGATTTGGTGTTAAGTTCGAATTCGAGAGCACACAAATGCAATAAGGACCCGTTGAAAGGGTAGGCAACCGTTCGCAGCACATTCACACAGAGAAAGGAGAGAGAAAGTACGGAAAAATCCTAGTTTAAGGTCCGGCGATAAATTATTAAATCCGGCACCATTAGATTTATGGTTTCTAATTTAGATTTATGGTTTTCTGGCAACCATTTATTAATTCGGCCCACAGTCTGAAAAAAATCGCCAAACCAGGACCCTAAAGTAGGAATTTAACGAAAGTACATCCATGCTCGAGCCGGGATTCGAACCCGGAACCTCCCCATCTTGTCAGACTTCCCTGACCACTGAGCAAGAGGTGGCCAGCAGTATGATTTGGTGATTGTTTTCATTGATGTCCCTCAGGAGAGCTTAGCTCTTTTTGCTTGGCGAAGAGGGAACTACGTTAGGAGGGAGCATTTCCTCAGAAAGGGAGGGACGTACGGGACAAGATGGCGGCCTTTTCGTGGAATGGCCCCGAGTAAAGAAATTTCATGTCATTCAAAATCGATTGTAAATGTAGGCAGTAAATATTTCAGTAGTGACAAGTAATGTTTTCATGTTTCCTTGAATATATTTAAAAAAAACACATTTAATTTGTTTTGAAATTTTCTGTTTTACATTGAATGTTCATTTCACTGTTTTCACCTTCGTCATTGTCGTCGTTTTGTTCTACGAAGTGATCGGTTAACCACCGGAAGCAGATTTTTCTTCTCTTCGCAACAGCTGAGGTTTTTCAAAGACGGTGTCTTTCCTCTCCGTTCACCCAACGAAGGCTTATTCGACCTGTTGCTAAAATTAGATTCGAAACACTATTCTTCGGCAAACACACTAATTCAGTACCCAAATTACATCCTTGGAAAAAAGATTGCGATTAGAAAAGAATTATGCAAATATTCGTTCCTAGGTACTAATTCCACGGTGACTGACGTAACATTTTCAGTTGCTTTTCGAACTCGTTTTGTTTGAAAGCTAAAAGTGTAAGAATTATTTCTCGTAGAATTTGTAGATTCAAGATGTATAAAAGGATAATAAAAGAAGTTTCATTAATGAGGTTTATTTTCCGAACTTCAAACACAAAATGATTAAATTCATAAATAATGTCAAATATTAACATTGCATTTGGGAGGCAGCAATGACTGATTGTGTTGATATGAGTTGTAGCATGAACATGAACTGTGTCTATTCTTACTTATTTCGTTGCAACGAATTTAACACAAAATCAATTCGTGTAACATCATTTTCTGCGTACATCCCCCCCCCCCCCGCTCCGTTTTTAACCGCTTGCCTGATTATCCCGAGTTATCTCGGGCTCGTATGAGTTGCAGGTAATTATTATCCCAAGAAAACTCGGGTGAAACTAAATGATTTTACACCAATAAAAAATTAAAAATTCAACTTAAAACCTACTTTTTTTTTTTGTTTCATTTTTTTTCGTACTGTCGTCTCTGGTTAATCGGGTAACGGATAAACGAATACCCCGCTTATATGAATAAAATATCTCGGAACTGATGCCATAGACGGAATGTTAAATATCCCCGTTTAATCGAATAATATTTCTTGGAACCGACAGTATTTAAAAATGAAATTTAAAAAATTAGATTTTCTTTTGCAATTTTTTTCAAAAAAAAAAAAAAAATTGTAAGGGAAGCGGTTAATTCATTCACCTCTTTAACAAGATGAATGATTCGAGAGAAATGTAATTTTTAACTACGGTCCATTGCAGAGGTGCCTCCCCCCCCCCTCCCCCAAGCTCAATGGCGCTAATTCCCCCCAAAAATTTTTCACACACCTTTTGTGCTTTTTATTTTTCTCCCTCTTTTTTGTTTTACAAATTGTTTTAAATGTTATTGTTTAAATTATAACTATTATTACTTTCTTCTATATCTAATATATAGAAGAAAGTATTGGTTTCGTGAAAATTTTCGAATGTCGAATTTTGACGGATTTGCACGTTTTGAGGTGCGCTGAGTCCATTTCGACCATTTTTGGAAAATGTCTGTCTGTCTGTGTGTGTGTGTGTGTCTGTGTGTGAGTCTGTATGTGTGTGACCAGTTTTTGTGGCCGCGCTAGAGCAAAAACTACTGAATGAAATCGAACAAAAATTTTTGCACATATGTACCACCATGTGAACTGGTGCACCTGACTTTTTTTAGCGAATTCCTCCAAGGGGGGTGGAGCAATCGCACGTGTTCTGCGCGGGGGTGATTGCTATATCTCAGGAAGTAACCGGCGGAATCAAACGAAAATTGGTCCATAGGTAGACCCTACTGAGTACAGGTGCTGATTCAATTTGTTTGTCAATATCTCGAAGGGAGGTGGAGCAATCGCACGTGTTCTGCACGAGGGTGACTGCTATATCTCAGGAAGTAACCGGCGGGATCAAACGAAAATTGGTCCATAGGTAGACCCTATTGAGTACAGGTGCTGATTCAATTTGTGTGTCAATATCTCAAATGGGGGTGGAGCAATCAAAAGTGCTTATTTTGTCATTGCACCTCTTGTATCTCGGGAAATATTGCTGCGATTTGAATGAAATTTGGAATAACACTAACCCAATATGGAAGTAAGCATCGATTAAATTTTGGCGCCAATCGCCCCAGGGGGAGGGTGGGGTGATTTTTGCGCTTAGTCAGCAATGCGAAAAATTAATTCATTAAGAAATCGCTTTCACGCTATTTAATTATCAAAACAGCTGAAAACTTTCAATGATTTGAAATTTTTAACTGTTGCCAATTTCTTTTTACTAACAAAAAAAATGTTTGCAATTAATCTAAACAAGGCTTTTGCAATGATTACCGATTTCACTCATTGATTCTGCATTTGCAGGATTATTACGATAATTGGGAAATTGGAGCTGTTTCCAATTATTCGGGCGAGTACGTATTTTATTTTGTAACTGGAATTCATATGATAGATATAGAAGAAAGTTTCGTGACGGCCACGACAGCTAGTTTTTTATATATTATTAATTTTTTAAAAGTACTAATTATGCGCAGAATATAATCGTTTTTTTCTCTTCCAGACATTCCAAGCACACACACACACACACAAAATAAATAAATAAATAAATAATAATAATAAAAGGATAAAAGAAATAATTTAAAGTAAAAAGTAAATTAATGAATAATTTTTTAAAGAAAATCAGTAAATAATTTAAATTCAAAAAATAAATTCATAGATACTTTAAATAAATAAATAAAGTTTTAAAAAATCCCCCCCAAATATTTTGATGGCGCAACTTGCGCCATAATCCCCCCTGTGGGCACCCCTGGTCCATTGGAATGAGAAACAAAGTTAAAAATTTCCCACTGCGTTGAATTTATTTTCATCTTGTGCAATTTTAATTTCAGACTTGGCCTTTCACGATCAACAACCGTCCGAGCTACGCCGACGACATGACGACTCCAACGCAGGACAACAAAGAAATGGACTTCGCCGTTCGTGAAGTACAAAGCAGCTACGAAAGTTATCCTCCTTGCGAATACATGACATTAGGTTATTCCGAGCTTCCCAGGAGGGACGTTTTGGGACATTATTTGCAATAATTTGAAATTGCCTTCGATTCAACTATGTGTATAGGTCGCTTATGATACAAGGCATACTTACCACGAACTTGCAGGCAACATAACGTCACCATTTTTTAAGTGCAATTGTCAATTTGTATAAATATTATTTATTGCTACTGTAATATTTTTTTTCCAAAGAGTGGTTCTAATAAAAAAAATACAAAAACTTCGGAGATAAATAATTTTGTGCATTCAATACGGGTGGATTTTATTTTCTCAAAACTGAACTAATTAGAGTAAAATAAAATGTCTCAGCTTTTAATGAGGAAAAAAAAAGTGAAAGATCTATATTTTTATAAAAATGGATATGTATTGTATATTTGTATGCATGTTTGTTCCTTATACAAATCCAGTTTTCGTCGGATTTCCATCAAACTTGGCACAGAGGTTCCTTAATGCACTAGAATTCACACAGGCGGAGTTTTAAAATTTAAAAAAAAAAATTCAAAATTTAAATTTTTTGTCTCAAAATGGCCACTTTCTCTCAATTTCGAATCGATAGAGAAATAGAGATAAGAATTTAAGCATGCAAATTGATAAAATTTAACATTTAAATATGAGTATTTCCCAACAAAGATTATCATTAACAATGAATTATCAATTTAGGGCTCACCCGCTCACCTATTTCATTTTAGCAGGTAATAAGTTAAACAAAATGCAATACATGTCAACGCCGAGTAATATATATAAGTTAGTATTAAATAAAACTTAACATCCCGTTGCAGAGGGAACAGTTTTGTGCCCCAAAGCAGAATACTGCTAAATTTGGAATGTACGTCGCAGAACAGATATCTGAAGTGCAGAACAATTCTGTTCAAATGTGAGGGAAAATTCGGAAAATTTTCTGTAGAATTTCTGCAGAAAAGGCAGTTTTCTAACTAAAGATACAATTTTTCAGAAATTCAGAACAATTTCAGCAGATCTCTTCAAGTTGGAAAAAAAAAATTTTAATTTCTGCAAATTATACTTGCTAGGCAGAAAATCAAATAGTCGATTTTTTGCGACATTTGCAGGAACTTTCAATTATTTCAAGCTGGACAAAATCTGCAGAATTTGTACAAAATTACATGTTTAGTAAAAAGATAGACTTGGTTTCATTATTGGCCATGTACTGTTATTCTAAGTGAATACATTGCTTCTAATGCGGTTTCAAAGCACTAAGAGCTCTTTGACGTTTGGAGGAGCATACTAGTGAAGGGTTTTACCTTTTCTGTCAAGAATGTGTGACTGGAATTTTAATTTCAGGCTTTTTTTCTGCAGTAAGACTGAGTACTGAACAAATACTCCTTTCATGAATGAAACCGTTTTTATTTCAGGATCATGGTTTTTGAAAAGGGTCATGTTTCTACGTGTACTGTACAATGCTTAAGGTTACTTGCAGAACAATTTTGGTCAAATGATTTTTCGTTGCAGAACATCACAAAGTATTCTGCTTTGCGGGTTTTGTGTAGAAGATATTAAAGACCAGGAATTTCTTTACTATACGATTTTTTTTTTTTTTTTTTTGGCTGTTGATATACTTTTCGGTAATCAATTCAGTAACAAATTTCCATGTAGTAATGCACAAATATTAACTGTTATTAATTCATTTTTGTAATCAGAGCTTGTAATAATCTTTTGTAGTCACTAAGAAGCTTTATAAGAAGTATGATCAAAAACTTTTTATAAATGAATTACAGCTTAAAAATATCAGACAAACAATCGAAGACTTCTTCTCAGAAAGTCAATAATTTACCTATTGTATTAATTTGATGTGTTTTCCTTGATACATTTTTTTTTTTTGGTAACTGCATTTATTTCATATCAAGAATAATACATGTATAAAAATAATCATCAGATATCAGCATTCAACAACATGCGTCCACATTAAGTGGCGTCTACTATCATATCATCTTCATCAAAACAATAGTGGACAACTTTTTGGTCGAGAAAATGGTTTCACGCATTGCAACAAAAAATAAATAAATAATAAAGCGTTTAAATCGTAACAAGCTGTGCTTGAATGAAGTCCCTTCAAAACAACATTTTTGATCTCTTTCTCACTTTATCACACTTGGTCATTCCCTCTCCCCTTTTTAACACTTTTTGCGGCCCCCTCTTTCTCCCTTTTCAACCCTTAGATCATCTAAGTTTCAAACTGTTTCTATTTCATTACACGCCCCTCAAAGTGAGATATCATTTGTGGATGACCCCTAGAGGGCTCTCCATAAAATTTGACCCGCCTCCAAATGTCATACATCACCTTACCTTTGTCATTTGTCAGATTTTCCCAGGCATTAAAAAAATGTGATGTCACATGATTTACTACCCCCTCCTTCCCCCCTCCAAGTCACAAACTGTCACCATTTCACTAACCCCCCTTCAAAGCATAACATTTGTTGACAAACCATAATGAATTTGAGCAACTGACTGAATACTTCGGTCTTACTATTTGAAGCACAAATTTCAAAACTTTCTCTACTTCATCTTATTTTAGATTCATTTGCAGAAAGGATGGTTCCAAATAGATATTTTCTTTTTGAATATTGCAACAGCTCTGACAGTAACAGTTAATAACCGGTAAACAAGTACTAAGGTAACTAAGTACTAAAAATTGCTAAATCATATAATATGGAAATGCTAAAAAAAAAACAAAGCAATTTGTTCTTAAACTGTTATCAATTTAAGTCCTCTAGCTTTTTTCTCACAGCTTTTGGGTAAACTTACCTGAATAAAGGACATACATTTTCTTAAGCAGAAGAATTTTTAAAACAAGCGATATTTTTTCCAGAGGTGGCGCCAGGAAATGTCCGACAGGGGGGCAAGCATGCCCGACAGGGGGACACAGGTATAATTCAAAAATTTGGTTACCCCCTCCCCCCTGTCCCCAGTTTTTCAATTTTTTTATGATGCATTCGATTGAAAGGTAATCGTTCTTACCATGAAACAAAACTAAATAGTACAAGTACAAAGATTAAAAAATTTTAAAACCCTCGACCCAGATTAAAGTGAACTACACTGCTCAAAAGCATTTTAAATTTAAATATATTTAATTTTTTTCGAGAGGACAAGGTAAACACGGAAAAGGAAAGATAATCCTTACTAGTAAAATTGCCAGTCGCAAAAGCAGAATAAAGGGGAAAATTGAGTATTCTTTTAAAACCTCATACTGAAGTCAATTTAGCCCTGGATTAGGGGCGGTTTCTTACTGCTTTATACAATTACAAGTATTTTAATTGTTAACAAATAGAAAATGGCGAAAGAAAAACATTTTAAATTATTGCGTTTTCTTTCCCCGTCGACCGGCAATCGTAATAAACTATATCTAATATCATAAATTTAAGGCTAAGCCGCATTTGCTAAGAAACGTTAGTTAATATTCGAATTCTATATAACATGGAAGTTCCAAACACATTCTATCAGACAGACGCATTTTTTTTCCTTTCTTTTGATACCGTTGTTTTAGCTTTTCAAGTATTTTTTCTCTTCAAAAACGTTTTAAAGATTTTTAATCAATATCTTCGTTAATTAATGTCATTCGAAGACGCGACGTAGCTAAGAACAATCTCGATTAACTCTTCTTTCAAAGATTTTTTTTTTGAAATCGGTTCATCCGATTAGGCTCTAGAGTGCCACAGACAGATACAAACACACAGACACGTCAACTTTATAACCCCCTTCCTTGTTGCGTCGGGGGTTAAAAATGGGGATCCTTAAAAATGAGGATTGAGAATTTCAGAGGATACATGACACGAAAAAAGGAAATGAAAAACAAACGAAGTGTAATTGAACAAAATAAATAAAGAGAATTAGCTTATAAACTATTCTGCTTGAGAGAGAAAAATAGGAGCGAAATAAAAGTATTAACACTTTTTTGTTCCCTCGCCTCCAAACACACAAAGTGTGTAGATTTAATTATTAACTCGTTGCTATCTAAATGTGCACATTTTTAAATGAAAGAAAGAAAAAAGAAAACTTCAAATTCAAATTGCTCCTGCACCTATTGTTAAAAAAAAGCATTCCAAAAGTTTATAACACACTTACCCAGTTACTTCTGGAGATGATTTGCATTTGTTCTATTCTGTTATATTTTAATTCGTTCAAATATTGTTCCAATTTTTTTCCTCTTGCTAAGAAGTAACTCCGTGAAAGAAAAGTTTTCGAGATAGAATTGGGGTGGGCTGAGTGCTTCGCTTCTTTTAGCTCGCTATGGAATGCGCGGGAGCCCGCGGCATTCGCCGTCCAAGATGGAAAAAGGGGTCTAATCCCCGAGTCTCGCTCCTCGACAGTTGGTGGGTGAAAAAAGCCGTCGGAGAAACACGTGTCTAGCGTCTGGTCGTAAATGAGGTTGAGGCAATTAAGCAGCTATTTTGTCGTTGATGATTATCAGATTCTCAGAAAGTGACAATGAATGTCCCTTTGCCATGCTGGTGGCGATTTGCGGGTGGAGACCACTGGTGAGGAAAATAAAGGGAAGATTTGCCCTTTTCAACTTGAACAAAAATAACTTTCTCCAGCAGAATTTACGTGCGCCCGAAAGAGATACGACGGCAGCTCGCCGATACCGCTTGTTGCTACCAGCTTCCCGAAGGTTCTCGTGTTCGAAATTGGTCTGAAATCGTGTAATTTGTCGAATATTGAGAATGTTTTAGAAAAAAAAAAAAGTTTTTTTCGTTGAATGATTTTATTCGTAGAAAATTACCGATCTGTCGGAATCAGAAATATTTTCGGCGCTCAGATTTCTGTCGGAAAATTTGATCGTCGGAAATTTTTCCCGACGAAGCTTGAAATTTTCCCCGATGGGGGGGCAAGACGTTCCCGACAGGGGGGCAATTGCCCCCCTTGCCCCATAGCTAGCGCCGCCACTGATTTTTTCTGGACTGATACTACAACTTTCTTCGGCCTCCATACAGACCTGTTTCTTTACAATTAATTACAAATTATTTTTATCTATTAAAAATAAACTTGATAGAAATAATTTTTATCATAAACTCATTAAATAAAAATTGCAAGGTTCTGATCTACAAAATTATTCAAATATATACCTCCCAGCAAGTACACTAGCAAAAACTTCAAAAGATAATAAGCTCCAGTTCAATCTATAAAATAATTAAAACTATAATACAGCACAAAAAAATCAAATAACAGCTGGGGTTTGAATAATGAATTTACACAGCACTTGAAAACCATGTTTTTTTTTTAAATCTTGTAATAATTTAGTAATGATTTTAAACAAAATTAAAATTAGTTATATTAAATTGCATTTTATTATTATCAACATTTGATAGGAATTCTTCAAGTTTTCAATTCAAAAACACATCAATATAGCTTTAAAAAATAAAAGTTGTAATTTATGTGACTTTATCAAAAGTACTTTTTTCAAAATAATGAATTGCTTTCTTTTACGTTATTTTTGCATAATTTTTTTTTTTTTTTTGCTTTTTTTGCCCTTGCATAAATAAAACAAGAACCCTTTTTAGCAAAATAATGAACATCTTTATTGAAATATCATTTACTTTCATACAAAGATTGTACATTTCAAGATTCAAAAATGCATTATGGTGAAATAATAAAAAACAATTCCTTTCAATAAAAAAAATAAAATCCAACAAAAAATATCATGGATGAACAATATTACTAGAGAGTAAATCACCGAGAACTAATACTGCATAACAGACACAGCAAAAAGCAGTACAATTTTTATCATGCTTTTGGAAATGTTTTGCTATCTCAGTATTTAAAATTAGGACACTAAAATAAATTCATAAATTGTAAAACATGTCTAAATAATGTCGATACACATCAAACAGAAAATGAAATCATGGGGAAAGAGAGTATACGTGCTTTCAAAAGCCTTTCCTTAGACCATATACAATAAACTTTCAACAGATATTATAAGGCTTTATGTTAACTTTGTTAGTAAGGCACTGAATTTCAAAACCTAATTAAATATTTTAAAGGAATAAACAGCAATGAATACTACACTTACGATAAGTCAATTAAATCAAAGCTTAAAGTTAAATTTGGCACAAAACAGGGAAGGAAAAGGAAGCAAGGTAAAAAATAAAAGGCAAATTTCAGGTTTATATCTAGAAATACCTTTTTAAACACTACATATAAAAATTAAGTACCAAAAGTATACAACATAATAACTAAAAGAGTTCAAGTGCTGCATCAAATGCAGTAGATACATCAGTACACCGCTAATGCATATAAGTAAAACAGCAATAGGCTGCAAAAATGCAGAAATAAATGAGCATATATCCAATTAGAGGACACATTTTTAGATGAGAATCTGTTTAAGGAGAATTTTCAACAGTATAAAGACATTAGGTACCTTTGGGATGCCTACTCTTACAATGTGGAAGTTTTCATCTTAAATATAATATTCTTTAAAAACTGTATAGTACAACTTCTTCGTAAAAAAGTCAAAAACTTTGTACTAAGTGCATGAAAAAAGATAATGTGTATAAAATAAAAAATAAAAGCATTTAAAAAAGAGTTAAAAAACTCTTCAGCTTGAAACTCATTTTCACTTTACAATTTTCATCGGGATGAACCAGATATGCCGATAAACAAAGTAATTCATTATATTCAGTGTCCCAGGCCTGCAGAACAGATTTCTATTCTGTCCCAAGGGAGAAAGGAACCTTAGTTAATAGGGTTTATCTTAACTTTTCAAGGAAAAATTATGTACATCAAAACTAAAACGACCCAAGTCCCTTAAATGGTGATTTGTATGGAGCGAGTTTTTTTAAATTTTTTTTGTTTTAACAAAAAAAAAAAAAAAAATGGGTATTGAAGAACTATTCCCTGCATTAATTGCAAGATTTTGCAAAGACAATTGTATTAGAATTTCAATATAATAATAATAATTAAATGAACCAAAAAAAGTAATCATAAAAATAATGCAAAAAATACTGATCTAAGTATTGCTATTCTTTTATCAGAACAGGTAAAAGATATTTGATGACTGGTAATTTTTTTGTAAACAAGTGCTGGTGGCAACCAGTGTTTTAGGGCCCTTGGTGCAAACAAAACATGATGGCTTTCACAGGTTTGGAGAATTACTTTATTTACTCAGTATTTTATTGGTGTCTATTGTTGCTCATAATAAAATTCTAAAATTGAATAGCCACAATGAATACTGACATCCACAAAAAATTGAATTGTTCTCTTTCTCACTATGCATTGCACAAATGCAACAATTTCTTTTGGAAAATACTTGGAGCATAGTTTTCTTGTTATTGATTGTCGATGGAAAACTTCCGAAACTGAAACAAAAATCAGTCTTTAATACTCTTATTTCTAAATGTTACAACAGTATCATTGCTCCTCCATTGATATTTAATTTTATGGTTTTTAGGAAATAGTAGATCAAACTGAGGAACATTATTTACATCAATCGCTTAGTTGATAGTTAAAATTTGTGAGCATAGCTTGCTTAAAAATAATAAATCAAGGAAATATCAGTAAAAGTTTTGTTTTTCTCTGCCATTTGCTAGTTAAAGACATGATTAAAATACAAAATTATGTTCACTAAGAGAGTCAAAATTAAATTGAATTGCATATTTTTCTGAAAAATCTTTCAAGTACTTTTTTTTTTTTTTTTGACGTTGTTCATAGAAAGTTCCGAAGTTTAAAGAAAAAATCAGTCTTTTAAAATTAAATTTTGTTTGAAGTAATACTTCTCGTTCATAAGAATTTGATTTCAATGCTTCACAGCATTAAAATATCACTAGTATTTCTGTTATTTTCTTTTCATAAACTATACTATATAGAAACATTTATGTATAACTCTAAAATAAGGCACAAAATGAGTTATGAATATGAAATGTATTTACAGTTCAAAAAGGGAAAAAGTGAATACAAAAGATGCAAGATCTCATTACTATCAATAATAATTATTTGTTTCAACTAAACCTAAAGAAATACAGCATTCTATCAATAAGTAGTTTCAAGCAAAGTGCTCAGGCGAAGACACTAATTTTGAAAAAGGAAAATGGTGCAAAAGTAAAGAAAATCTCACTTTGAATTGATAAAAAACAAAAATATAATAATACACATCCAAAAACCGGGTAGCTTCACACATACAAACTAAAAAGAAAAAAACTTTGTTTACATAAAAAACATCAAGAAAATAACTAAAAACTGTCTTGAGTTATCCCACGGAAAAACCGGTTATCAGGTTCCGCACCTGACAGCTAATATATTTAATTAAAACTAACAATTAACAAGATTTCGATGTTTAAGAAGTCCAACATATCTCTAAAGCAAACAATTTAGTTTATTAGATAGCAATATTACTTTTCAACTAATTATTTTGAGCGAAATATATGAGCTGTCACATGCATGACAAAATGGCTGGAGTTTTTTTCCAATGGGTGGCTCTCACTTGCCTTTCATCAATTCATTTGGGCTGGGCAGTGTAGGAATTTCTCTGTAAAAATGCATCGCCAACCTTCCATTGCGATTTTGTAACACATCTCAATGTTTTATTATGATATATTTATTACTTTTTTTAAGCTTCTCTTAAACTTTCTTGTTTAAGTTTTACAAAATGTATATAAGATATAAAAATATGTAATATGCCAGATATTTTAAACAGATCCTAGCACCAGCAAGAAATTGTCAAAAAAGCATCAAAACTGCAATAAATATTGCAGACATGTGTTTTGAGATTACAATGGGTATAAATGCAGTGAGCTTATGGAAGCAAAATCATGCATTCAATTCACAAGCTCACTTTTTCTTGCATGTAAAAATAAGTTCCTCGTAACATGGTATTCCGTGCCTACAATATTTGCGGATATTTTGAGCTTTGACCTTTTCTTTTGTGAGTGGTTACATCAGAAACTTTGTCTAACAATACATTTTTTAATTAATAATAGATAAAAAACATTTGAATTTCCAGCATGTTCAAGAAGTGAAGGTCTTTGTTCTATTATGATACTTCCACCAGCGTTTGTTTGATATATCTGCTACAACTAAATCCTTCACACCCCTGTTGTTTGGCTAGACACACTGATAATTTAACATTGGTATGAAAAAATTAGAGAAGAAAATGGCAACAATTGTAAACCTATGTCTGTACATCAGTGCCATGATTTGTAGTCGGGCAACAGATAATAAAAAAATTTCACTCCGGTTAAATGATGTGCGAAATACTACTTTTTCTTTGTGACGCATTGCCCAGCCCTATTATTCAAAAACTAAAACATTTAGCTAATGAAAGAAAAAGTATTTAAGCACCAGCAAAATTGATTATAACATCACAATTCTGCCAGTTTAATAAACAAAGTATAATTATTCAGTGAGGTTTAGAGAGATTCATGAGATTCTCATAAGATGAAAGAAAAGAAAATATGAATGCAGTACATAAACACAAAAAATAAGTAAATTCATGAAATAATGCACAACTTTTATATGCATTTGATCTGTAGTACTTTGTAAAAAAATAATCTAACCATCTTCATAAGTTTCTTGCAACTAGGCAAGACTTTTAAGTATACGTGTGTTATAACTTTATAAGATATTGGCCAAGAGTGATTTTTCGGCTAAATTTTCTTCAATGGAGTGTTATTTTCCAATTTAGCAGTTGGTGTATAAAAATGTTTGTATTTTGAAATCCTTTGAATTTTCTTTTATATAAATAAATGGGAAACTTTTACATTAAAATCGTTGATACTTTGCCATTGGAATGATACTAAACTATCACCATTTCATGGGAAGTTTTAAACAACTGGTAAGAAATGATTTGATTCATTTTACATACTGTAAATAAAATGTTAACATTCAATTGATTTAACATCATGTAGCTTTTAATTAAAGAATCTGAATTTACCAATTATAAAAAACCTAAAACACACACACATGGTCAAAACATTACATACACCAAATTGAGTTGCTCTTATAAAATAAGAAGCTCGTAGATAAGATATTTTTAACAACTCAAAGACATTGCCTTCCCAATTGGACTGCATAACCAATCAACGGAATAAACAACAAAATTTTATCACAACACATAATTTCATAGTTGCCACAAATCAAATGATATAAATCAAAACTGCTACTGATGTCAGTAATAACTAAATTGAAAATTTAACAAAGAATGTTATTAAATATCAAATAAATTTGGCTCTGATTAACTCTTTTCATAATGAATAAAATTTCAACATAAAATTTAGGAAATTGCACCAAAAATATTGCCTAAATGCATACCTAATCGAGAGGTACGTTCTAAACGATAAAACATAATTGACATTGGTACTAAAAATTATACATATAAAAATATTTACAACACAAAAACAATACTCACAGTAATCAAAATATAACAAAGATTCATATATAGACTTTCCATTTTACCAATATAACTATAAAAAAATTCTCGAAACCATTAACAATATAAAACATTATCACAACCTTTTTTTTTTTTTGCTTTTAAAAGATTAAAATGATTTTATATTCCTCTTTCAGCAACTCAAAAGCTTACGCTTTGCGCTCGGGACCATTACTTGAAATAATTTCAGTCTCACTTTCTTTTGATGCTGAATCCGCTGCAGCTTCATTCGTATTCAAATCTTCCTCTACTGTTGTCACAATATTTTCTGAGCTCGAAACAACTTCCTCTTGAATACTACTTGCTTCAGTAGTGGACTCTGAACGACAATCATTATCCAAATCAGCCTCAGATGATGTGACGGATGATCTGTACTTTCTATTTAAAAAAAGCATTTTAAAAAGTAAGATATCAGGTGCCTTTCCATTATGTGCTTGTCACTTGACTAATTTTTAGAGAAAACAATTTCAATTAATAACGATATTTGATGAATAACAGAACAGGGCAAGCATTTATTCCATATATACAGGGTGTCCACTCCAATCGTGGACCAATAGCTAATTTCTAAACCGTTAGAGATAAGCATATAGTTTATTTAGGAAAAAATCTCCAAATTACGAAAGGAATTTTGGGTCTATTCAATGTTTTTCAAAAAATCAAATTTTGAAAGAGTTACGAAATTTAAATTTTTATACAGTCCCCCAGTCCTATCAATCATATTTAGTAAAACATTCTTGACACTGTAACGTTTAAAACTAAAAAAAAATCACTCTTCTACGACAAAAATTGACCGAGTTATGACGTTTTGAAAAATCAAGATTTTGAAGGATTTCGCATACGGTCCCTAAAGCGATCTCTCGATGACGTCATAAAACAATGCAAAATCTTGATTTTTCAAAACGTCATAACTCGGTCAATTTTTGTCGTAGAAGAGTGATTTTTTTTTAGTTTTAAATGTTACAGTGTTAAGAATGTTTTACTAAATATGATTGATAGGACTGGGGGGCTGTATAAAAATTTAAATTTCGTAACTCTTTCAAAATTTGATTTTTTGAAAAACATTGAATAGACCCAAAATTCCTTTCGTAATTTGGAGATTTTTTCCTAAATAAACTATATGTTTATCTCTAACGGTTTAGAAATTAGCTATTGGTCCACGATTGGAGTGGACACCCTGTATATATATATACACAGTCTAGTCACATTAATGTGACCATCACATGCTATTGACTTCGAAGTTAAATAAACAATCACAGAAGGCACTTGGTAACACAGTGCAGTTGAGGGTATATAAAGGGTATGTGAGGGCTTTGGAAAACATTTCTACCGTTGGTATAATGCAATTACAATGCGATTTACACGACGTACAGAAGGGCAGGATCACTGGCTTTCGGATCAAGGGCGGAAGCATTTCCAAAATGGCTGAGTTTTTGAGCTGTTCCCTTGCCATCGTGGTAAAAGTGTACCGTGCACGGCAAACTTTGACAGTTCAAAATCAGCGACGTGGCAAACGTGATGCTCCAGGAGCCATAGATGACTGTGGCGAATGACGGCTGCAAAGATGCGTTCGGGTTAATAGACGGGCTACTGTTGAGCAACTGACCCCCCAGAAGAACCTAGAGGCTACCAGCATCATCTCCCAAACTACTGTTTAGCGGATGCTGCTGTATCTGGGCTCTCGAAGTAGAAGCCTGGTTCATGCACCTATGCTGACTACTGTCCATCGACGCCTTGATTAATGGTGTCTGGGAGGCGTTAAAAATGTCGTGGTCACAAAGTCCTCCAAGTGAAATGATACCTCTGGGGGTGCTGGGCCTAGGGTTTGCTCGACCCTAGGTTCTGGTTCAAAATTAAGAACAGAGCGCCCTTCAGGGCCCTATCCCGGTTAAACCACGAAGCTGTGGTAGGTACGGGGGACCCTGGAGGTGTGAAATGAAATGTCCATCGACGATGAACCCTAGAATTTGCACACCAGTACCACAGCTTGACGTCCATTGAGTGGCAACAGGTAGCATTTACTGATGAATAACGTTTTATGCTCCGTCGGACAGACGGATGTCAAATTAGAAGGCGTGAAACCTCTGAAAACAAACACCTTGCAACCATTGCTGGAACGGTCCAAGCTGGAGGCGGGAGCATTATGGTCTGGGGAATATTTTCTGGGGTTCTATGGGTTCACTCATCATTGTGGAAGGCACGATAGACCAATACAAGTAAGCATCTGTCCTTGCGGTGCATGTCCACCCCTATATGAATATTGTTTTTCCTCAGGATAATGACATCTATCAGCAGGGCAATGCGAAGTGCCACACAGCTGCCAGTGAGCATGCGTGGTTCAAAGGGTACGAGGATGACTACCGTTCTCCCCTGTTCAGCAACTTAAGCCCTATCGAGAATTTGTGGGACCATCTCGATTGGGTTGTTCACGCCATGGATCTTCACCAGCGTAGTCTAGCGCAGCTAGCCACGGCATTCAAGTCAGTATGGCTTAATATCTCAAACACCTTCAGGTACCTAATTGACTCTCTTCCTGAACGTCTCGCAGCAGTCCGTTCCGAGAAAGATGGTTATTCTGGCTTTTGACAGGTGGTCACATTAACGTGACTGGACTGTGTATATATATATATGTAAGACAGTTTTATTCTTTATGCATTATTTCCTTTCAGTTGATTGCAACAATCTATATACATAAAAGACTACTTTTGTATCCGTATGTCCGGGGTAATCTTCCAAACTACTGGACCGATTTTAACCATTTTTTCACCGTAGATAGCTACAGTAACAGGGAGCAGGAAAAGCTATAATTTATTTCTAAAAAGCTTAGTTTAAAAAAGTTATTATGGAAAATAGTAAATTTCATGTAGTTTCCCCATTAAATGATAAAATTTTCAGTCCATTGTTGCAAAAATTTTTGCCTGGCAACAACAATATTAATAGTGATCATAATGAAAATGTGAACCAAGGCTTTACTGGAGTAAGTATGAAATTTATTGCTTTCTTAGGATTTTTAGATTCATCTGTGCCAATAATCGCTAACGAGACTAAATAAAAAGATAATTGAGTTTGGCAACAGTTAGAGAACAGAAAATGTTTATAGTCAAAAAATTTCTAAGTTAGGTACATAAGATGTTTTCACCAATGTAGTCACGAGGATATAAACTAATGATGGGACTTATTTTACGTGTAATGTTTGGAAATACTTGACTCCAGTGCGATTGATTTTACAGGGTGCGACAAAGAAACTTGCTGATTTTAATTGGATACTAATTAGCAAGGAGTGGTCAGAAAGGAGTGGGAAGAGTCTCATTTTAAAGACAGGGTCCTGAAGTTTTGTTATCTCATAGTTTAGTTGTCACCATGCGTTGGACAAAGGAGCAACGAGCGTTCGCCGCCGAATCTTACTTTTCAAATAATCTTTCGGTGATCGCCACTCAACGTGCCTTCCGAACTCGGTTCAAAATTCAGCCCGTTGTTCCCATTCCTGGCTGGGAATCGACTGTTCAACAAACAGTGAAAAAATTCAGGTAAAGTGAGAGTGTGGCAAACAGAGGCCCAGGAGGTCAACGGATTTCCAGAACCCTAGAAAACGTCGAAAAAGTGAGGGAGTCGTTTTTGCGCTCTCCCAGTCGTTCGGCGCGTAAACACGCTGCTGCTTTGGGGATTTTTGATTGGACACTGAGACGAATTCTTCACAACGAACTCCAGTTTCATCCCTACAAACTTGCTGTGGTTCACCAGTTGAGTGATAACGTCTCCTTGAAAGGTGACGTACCGTGACCGGCCCGCTCTTCCGGTTTGACACTCTGTGACTATTTTTTATGGGGGTATCTCAAATCGATCGTTTACAACGACAAGCCCCGGACCCTGCAACGCCTGGAGAACAGCATCCGGCTTGCTATCACCAACATCCCATCAGTCGATATGCTCGAAAGAGTGCAACAAATCTAGGTTACATGAGTGCATCATTAACAGGGACCGTCATTCTTCCCGATGTAGTTTTTAAATCTAACTAATATAAAAATTCAGAATGGATACCACATCTTATAAAAAGTAGTAAACTGATACGTGATGTACTTTTCCCTTAGTTGACTTTTCAAGTCTGCAGGTTTCTCCGTCGCACCCTGTACCAAGCTTATAACATTTACGATTTACCTAAACATTAGTTGTAGCTTGCATTTGTATTTAAGGTGTGTAATAGTTTGTGTTTTTTAGTTTGTCCAGTCAGAAAAAATTGCCATTGTTTGCAGAAGTAGCCATTGTGTATATAGATATGCACTTTAATGTTGAAAAATTCATGAACGAGTGTCACTGAAACACGATACCCAGCCGAAACCCGGGCAGGGCCGGGTACCCGGCTAGTTACATTATAAATTAAACAAGAACTAATATTAAAAAATGCATTCAAAATAACTCTGACCCAGAATGCGTCTCACCTCATATTAAATTTATTGTGATTGAGCTTTTTAGGAAACAATATCTTAAATAAGAAACATTTTAATGGAAAAACAGCACAGCACATGTATCATGCCATGACTTATAAAATGAAACAATTAGGAAAGAATGGGGAAGATTTGACCCCAAAACCTTCTATAATTTCATGCTTATCAATTCAAAATCAGGTTTTCCTTATAGTTAGGTAAAATGTAAACACTAAAGACTACTAAAGAACTTTGTGCATGCGAGAATAAGAAATATATTAAAAGGAAATACCTAGTGGGAGCTAGTCCATTAGCTACAGCATCATGAGGTTCTGATGCTTCTGCAAAAAAATTAATATATATGAAGGTTAAAAAATGGAAGCTCTGAAGAAGGTTATTATTCTAGTAGCAATATTTTCAAAAAGGAATAGGAATATAAAGATTTTTTAATTTTTTAAAAAGTAAATGCAATCCAGAGGGCAGCAGGGTACACGTCAAGGAGGGAGGGGGTGCTACACTCCCTATTTTTTCTTACATGAAGCCACCAATTTTGCTTCAGTGATTTAAAAAATAGGGTGGATACCTTCTGCACACTTAAAAATTTTAGATATTAATAAAAAATGAACAGTTCAAATTTTGGGGACTAAAAAGTATTTTTAATATACAAAACTTGAATATTATTTATATGCACTTCAATATTCCGCAAACTAATTTACTTCACTGAGAGCCGCCAAAGTGTGAAATTCATTCTGTACATAAGTACAAATGCATAGTAAGCTTCAGTTCAAACAAAATTAATAGACTAATATAGGAATAACTAGTACAGAGTGAATAAACAAGCTAGCTTCATACAGGTCTTGGACATGTTATTTCCTTTCTTTTTTTCTCTTCTGAAAATAAATTATCATGAAAATCACAATTAAGGCCAATTCCATGGTAACAGGCGTAATAGATTGGCATAAAACAGCTTACAAAGACTAGAGATATGTTAAAGCCTTGTTTTATTTTTTAGACTTTATGAAGTAAAATGGATTTTAATTGCTATCGTGTAATGCAGTTAAACATTGAAGATTTCCAGAAAATAAGTTTAAATAATATTTCTCCTGTAACAGATGTAACTCCTAAGATAACTCAACCTTTAGGAACAGGGTGGCACACATTTTGTACCATAAGTCTTTTATCTTTAGAGAGGAGTTATCTTTAGAGAGAAGTCTTTAGGGAGGAGTTTTCAGGGTTGAAATTTTCACTTAAACCCTTTGGAGCCGGGGATTTTTTCAAAGTTTTATACGTCTGTTACGACAGTTTATACCTTCTCTTTTCAATGGAAAAGAAATCTGTGGTTCAACTGTTGTACTACCTGGGTCAAAAGAAAAATTTCTATGAACAGCCCAGATCCAAAAAGGTTAAGAAGTCAAAAAGTCATCATATAAATACTGTAAAGTTTACAAATACCTTTGTGCTATTGATGTAGTAGAGAAAATATCAACGTAAATCACAAATAAGTATCTCTGCTTATTTTTGCCTTTTTTACGTTGATATTTTCTCTACTACATATAAATACTGTTTCTGGAAAAATATTCAAAACTCAACTATATTTTATAGTTATAGAGTCCATGTTCTTCATGAAATTCATGCAACAAAACAAGGATTTCACCCAACTTCCATAGAAAACCTTTTTTTTTCAGTAACGAAGAATGGTTTTCCAAGAGAAGTTTCACTGTATTTATTTGTCTTTTTGTATGCAAACAATTTTCATCCATTTCCTTCCTCATTTGTTTAACCAATTTTATCAATAATAAAACATCTGGGTTCGTTGATATATATCACATACTTTTTGTGAAAATATTATATTTTGATATTTTCGATATTTATTTTTCAAACTGCGAGATTTGCAACGTAAAAATTATAATAATCAACTAAATATTATTCATTCGAATTTTTCGCATTTTTGATGTTCAATATGCTTTTTTTAAGAGGAACATGCACAAAATTTGTTTTTATTTTTTAATAAATTCAAAAATGTAAAAAAAAAAATTCCATGTTTTTTAGAGTGGCTTCTACCACGAAAGTGAAATACTGAATCGATCGTTTTTTTTTTCTTTCAATTATAAGATTTTAAACATCTTTAGTTTATATTTAGTATACTTCAACATGATCTGAATTGGAAAAAGAGATTGATACATCGGGGAGGCCACAAAAACTCCATCCTAATAATTTCAATTCTGCAATTTACGCCCCCCCCCCCCCCCCCCATTTCCAATAATAATGGGTGCTTTACTGCATTATTAACAACACAAATTTATTTATTTTTGTTGGATTCATGCTCACAACATTCGCTTCTCTAAATTAAGTGTTCTATGAATTTTACCAAATTCATAGAGCAAAGCCTTGCCCCTTCACTACCGATCTTTATGCACTAGTAATTTTTTGTTAGTTTTAAAACATAAAAAGTGATATAACCACTAATTTTATTTTAAAAGTAATTAGTTTATGCTCCAAGGATTTTTTTTTAAATATGTAATTTGATTGTTGATTGCCTTGTCTATTTGAAAGTTTTCCATTTTTTCTCAATAATATTTATGAGATTCAAATTTCTGACCTAATTACACCTACAATAGCAGCAAAATGCACTTTTTTCTTTGTGTATAAGTTATTCTAAACACTTAAGCTCCTGGAAAAATAGAAATATTCTTTTCAATGCAATTTTGAAAATTAAAACCATTAAAAAGTGTTGAAGACATAAAAATAAAATTTTAGATGGTTGAAAAAATATAACAATCAGAATAAAAAAACCCTATAAGAATTGAAAAAAGTTCCTGATAAACTGAAACAAAGAGTTTCATAACCTGGATTAGTGATGAAGATGCAAACCTAGGCTGCAAAACCCCCTCTCCCATTATTAAAAATTAGTTTAAACTTTTTTTCTTTAGGGTCAATCTTGTTTTTTTTCTGTGAAATACGCAAAGGGATTTTCTATATCCTTCCAAATTTCCACCTTATTACTTCCTTTTACGTAGTAAAGGAAGTATTGTGATCACGAAAAAAATTTCACTCAAATTTCGGTCTAAATTTTGACTTTGCTCACCCCTGAATGAATGTCGCGTAGTTTTTTCGACCTGTCAGCACGTGCATATGTACCTAACAACATACAAAGAGCCGAAAAATCAATTTCGACCACCCCCGAGTAAATTACGACGAGTTTTCTCGTGACGTCTGTATGTACGTATGTGCGGATGTGGCTCGCTTAACTCAAAAACTATATGCCGTAGAAACTTCTAGCTTGGTATGTAGGCTCTGAGGGGGGTCTAGTTGTGCACCTCCCCTTGTGATTGCATTCGAATGTTCCCAAAGGGGTCCTTTACCCCTTTTTTGGGGTAAATCAATGTTAATTTCAATACAGACTCAAGTGATATGAATTGGCACCACCACTTGGCGACATGTCGCCAAGATTTTAGTCGCCAAGTGTTTGACGCCAACTTGGCGACATATCGCCAAGTTGAAGACAAATTTGGCGAAAAAATTATTTTTTGAATTTGGGTTCAACTTGGCGCTATTGGCGATATTTTGCGAAAAATTCACTAAATGATATTAAAATCAGCAATATTTAGAAAAATAATCATTGTAAAATATTTTTTGCATTGTTTCGTGGTAGATTCAGGGAGTAAATATTTGAATTGTTACCTTGCTCACTCCAAGCACTTTTTTAACACTTAAGGCAACTACTAAGAAATTTACACGTAAAAGGAAGTAGTGTGGGGTCCATACCAGATTTTTTTTTGAATGATATGCTCAACAGGTCGCAAATTGGTGAAATTCAGGCAGCATGTTACACACTTCTAATCTACGACACCAAAAGTTATTAACAAAATAACAAAGAATCCATTATGCTTACAACATGGTAGATAAAGTGCTATAAATTATAATTATTACTTCTAAATTATGCTGGTTTAATGTTGACTAGTTGAAAAAACTTAAAATTCTCAAAGCTTGTCGCAGACTGCTAAGAAGAGCTTAAAAATACAGTATATCATATGATTTTCCAAGGAATTGGCTTCATGCACTAGACCGCATTTAATCTCATCCTACGGATTAATGAGGAGCTGTCTTACTTCATGTGATATCACCCGATATATGAATATGTCAAAAAAGTTTAAATAAACTTATGCTGAACTTCATTCACAAAATACATACAAGTTATATTCAAGAAACTGCTTGTATTTCTCTCACGGGGCTATAGATAAATTGTCTCCTCTTAAAAACAAACAATTTTTAGAAATTATATGCATACGCAAAGAAAAATAAACGATAGTAGCAACGTTTCAAATGAACCAAGAGACACAAAATGTCTGATATTGCAGAATAAATGCGAATTCACACAAGTCAGTTTTGTGTCAGATACCCATGTTAAGAGCAGGTGATAAACATCACCTGCTCCACTCACCATAAGTTGATATTAATGAAATTACAACATGACATACAACAGAACTGAAAGAATAACATCAAGAAACATCGTATTCAAAAAATAATTAAGTTTACCTGAATTTGAATCAGAACAATCCGGTAATATGACATCGGAATGAGTAGAGGATGCTGCTTTCAACTTTTTCTTGGGACTGTCTGGACGATCAGATCCTTCAGCCTCCATCTTTCAATTTATAAAGAAGAAAAGCACCAATGCCTTGAACAAGTTTAATATGAGAAAACAATGAGTAGTTTTATAAATAATAAATTGAATGTAACTGTTGACATTTAAAAATTAAAAACTATTTAATAAAAAAAATAGAGCAACACGAACATCGATTGAGAGGCTTAACTGTTTTTTCCACGGTTAATGGACACAGTTAATTGTTTTTCCCTGCGCAGTTATTAGCTATTCAAAAATAATACCTGCACTTAGCGGCCCTGTCTTTCTAATCATAATATTCAATTCATAGTAAACCTCAAAACCTTTCGTATAATTTTATTAATTCTTCCCATGTAGTTGCAAAAACCTTTGACAGAAATTTAATTTCGTTTTGTCAACAAACGAAGGATAATCGTAGTTGTAACTTCCAAAAGTTGCTGGCGCGAATTCGTTTTGTTTATTCCGAATTTTTTAAGCATTAAAATTATTTTTTCTTGTTTAAAACTAAAATGCTCAAACATAATATTCCAATTTTTGCTAATTCTGTTTCCCGTTTTATGAAATTTCAAAACTATTAGCTCAAAAGTGTTAGAAAACAATTAAGAAGTTGGTTACGAATTTCCAGTTTGATTTTGCTTGTTTCATATCGGAACTACTTGAATTCGTAATGTCGAAAAAAAAAGGTGTCAGCGCTGAAGAGAAGAGGTCGCGTATGCTTAATTTGTTTCATGAGAAAAAAGATGTTTTTCAGTTGAAAGAATTGGAAAGGATTGCGCCCAAAGAGAAAGGTATTGTGGCTCAATCTGTAAAAGAAGTAGTCCAGTCACTTGTGGATGAAGGTTTAGTAGACTCAGAAAAAGTTGGTACTAGCGTCTATTTTTGGGCGTTTCCTAGCAAATCTGTCAATAGTAAAGAACGTCGACTGACTGAACTTAAAGAGAAATGTGATGAATCGAAAAAGAAGCTCAAAAATTTAGAGAAACAAATTGCAACTGCTCAGTGTGGTCGGGAAAATAATCCAGAGAGAGAAAACATACTGAAGAACTTGGCTGACCATGAGAAAATAGTTAGCGAACTGAAAACGAAAATTGAGAAGTATAAAGACTCTGATCCAGAAGCTTTAGAACTAATAAAACAAGAAACTGAAGCTTATAAAGAAGCAGCCAATATATGGACAGATAATATTTTTGCAATTAAATCTTGGTGTAAGAAAAAGTTTTTCATTGAAGAAGCCCAGATAAATAAACAATTTGGTATTCCAGAGGAACTAGATTACTTAGAGTGAAATGCATTTTATACCATTAAGCATGATCACATTAACTGTTTTGTTTATTAGTTTGAAAACTGGCTAAAGTTGTTAAGTTGAAATTAACATTAAAATTATGCTCTGTAAAGTTATGTTATAAAAAGTAAAATATATTTTTAAAAAATGGGTGAATTTTGAAATGTTATCATCTATAACAAAAAATCATAACAGGTCATCATTAAATGATATGTTTTAAGATTTACTTCATGAGATCGAAATAAGAAAGGAAGGGAGTAACGAGTGTGACATTGTACATTTTGGTTGAAAAAACTGAAAAGAAATTGCATTTATTGACAGTTCCTTTGTATGATGTTAGCCAGGTGGATACATGGTGTGTTCCTACATTTTCATTTTTATATTAGCAACCAATCCCCCTCCCTCTTTTTTTTTTTAAATTCATTAACTAATGCTCATATTTACAAGAAGCATCAGTAATATCCAGCTTCAATAAAAAGGAGAGAACAGTTATAGATGCGAGTAGAAGATTAATGAAGTCTAGAATTGGGTTAGGCTAATGTAAAATTCATGGTTTTTTGTTTAAGGAGAATTTTGAAAATCTTGGGAGCATTAATTTATTTATACACTAAAAATTTTACAGTTGACGACATTCAACATCTTCAATTTCTAAATTCTGCCGTTGTTATCTAGACTTTTAGATATTGCCAATCAGTAACGTACTACATAGACTTAGGTGCGCCCCCCCATCCCGTATTAAAGTATAAAATATATTTATCCTGTGATTACATAAAACAGTGCTATTTTTCTGGATTGTGCGCCCTCAAAAGTCTTGCGCGCCATAGGGGCACTGTGTACTCCACTCTGTTGCCAACCACTTCAAGCAATTTTTCTATTGTTGTCATACGGAAAGTGAACAAAAAAGTACCTTAAAAATCTCAACGGTTCAGATTTAATTCATTCATTGATCATTACTTTTTGTCTATTTTGATCACACTCCATTTTCATTTTTTTATGAAACAACGGAAACTTGCACACCAAGTTTAAACTCTCTTTTTAACTCCTGATTGAATAAGGGTGCTTCTATCTTGTTAGTTCCCATAAGATCAGAATTAAAATAAAAAAAAACATTAGAAGGATCAACTAAGTTTTTTTTTAATTACATGACAAAAAAAGTGAAAGTTATTTGTTGTCTTTATTTTTTAATTTATTTTTTCAATCTTTTACAATTCAAAATATTCCAAAAAGTATATACATCAGCCAAAACTTTATTTACTACCCAATTTGCTTGATTACTAAAGATTTGTAAAGATAAATCATATATCATTGATATAATCCATAGTATATATAAATATTAGCTCTAACAAATATATTTCAATCACAAGAGGAAAAAATGACAAAAGAAGATCTAGAGCTCTTAGACTAGGCATAAATTGGCTCTAATAATAGCACACTTTTTGTCGTGTGCTTTATGAACAATGCAATTAAGTCAGGGAAAAAGATGTATCAAATTTTTAAAAGGAAGAAAAATCCCTGAAACTCTGTGCTCTTATAATAAAATTTAATGCCAAATTATAAAAGAACTTTTTTATCCCAATATTACAATGAAATCTCCTGTACAAATTGTGTAAGAATCAAAAAACATTAATTTTTATAACCAAGTCTTTATTATTGTAATTTGTAATGTGTTGAAAGAATCTTCAATTTCATTAGAAGATTCCGGACTTTTGCGGCGTGGTCTGAGTGGTATAGTTCCAAAGGTTTCGGCCGCCATCTTCAGTGGCATTGATGAAGCTTCCAGGTAGAGATGAGTCGGGCTCGGCCCGAGCCCGGACGGACTTGGGCCCTTTAACTTCAAGCAGCTTTCGGGCTCGGGCTCGATCTCATATTAAGATAGTCAGTTTTTATACAAATACAACGTTCACGGAATAAAATATTGGGTACTTAAAGAGCGTGAGAACAGTTTTTCTTAATGGCAGAATTGCTTTGTTCAGGAAGAGTTTCAGAGAAATGACATCTATCACCTTATCTCACACTCCCATACATCGTTTCTCAGCTTCCGCACATCGGAAAAAAATTAAAATAATAATAATAATAATTCAAAAAGATAGCACCCACTTATAATATATTTGCAATTGCTATTACGATAAACCATATGACAGTGCATCCCAAGTGGAAATTAAAAATATATATATATTGATGTTTGATACACTCGGGCTCGGGCCGGGTCGGGTTCAAAACAAGACAATATCACTCGGGCTCGGATTAAAAATTCTCGGGCTCGGGCCTTCAAAAGTGAGCCCGAACTCGTCTCTACTTCCAGGGAAGATCAATCTGGACGACTGACACAGTTTCCGAAGTGTTTGTGGTAGGGTCGGCACATTTTTGCCGAAGGTGGAAAAAAATGTCCCGGTAAAAGTACGTTTTAATCACTTTTTGCCAAAGTGGCAAAACTAGCTCGCTTTATATTTGTGAAGTTACTGAATTTTACTTTAAAGTATTTTTCAATGCATCTTTGAAATAGGAATCTAAACGTTAAGTTTGTAGTTTGTACTCTTAGCAAAATGCTTTTGGGGAGAATACTATAAATATGAATGTAGAAGAAAGAGGAGAGTAAATGACAATAAAATAACTCACTGGCTTTAATTTAAAGGTTATGATTTCACTTTTAAGCAGCGCTCATAACCAGGAGCATAGTGAAGGAGTATTGGGTTAACCCTCCCGAACCTTTTGTTTTGACACATATTACCAATAGTAATATACAGTGTTTTAAAAACATGTGAGGACTTTTATGGCTCTCCCTCTCCTTTGTACAAGTGGATTCTAGCTCTATTAGTGGTTTAACTAGGACAAATTCTAATATTTCTTTAATTTTCAACAAAGAAATAATGCCAGATTTGCTACACTATCAGAACAATAGAAATTTGAAAACAGACAAACTATAATTAGTTTAATATGAGCATAATAGTTTAATACGAGTTATATTGCTCTAGTTAATCTGTTGTTCTCAATTAAACTATAAATAATATTAATTGAAATAATTTCATAAAATGGTTGACTCTCATCAAATCCAAATGAATTTTCTACACCAGAATATCTTCTTTTTCCATATTTTTATAACAGAAAAAAAATTAAAACATCAACATTATTCCCAATCTATTTAAGAGCTTTATTCAAGAATTATCAAAAAATAAATTATAAAGTTTATGATTAATTATTAATGAAATTAATATTCTGATTTTAGTCTCAATTGTATTATGTACATATCTTCTGGCATATTTTCTTACTTTTAGGTAATTTTGCTCTGATTTTCCTCAAAAGAAAATTACTTATTCAATTTGAAACATCTACAACTTTCAAATGAGCAAAGTCCTCCAAAAGCGCGAGTTCTATGAATAATCTAAGAAAATGAACGATCCTCTGAAAGAGCGATCATTAAAAAGAGCAACAATGCCCATCTCTTTTTTTTTGCCAGATGAGCAGTGCTTGACTTTTTTTTTTTTTTTAAATTGGTTTAAAAAAAAACTTTTTTTTTTTTAAATTAATGTTTTTCAGAAAAAAATGATTTTTCGAATGACGACATAACAACAAAGATTTACTGTTGTATTTTAAGTTGTTTATGTTGACTCATTCAATAAAAGAAAACATGATTTTGTACATTTTTTATTATAACAAAAAACATAGTTGCTTTCATTGTTACCTTTCAAAAATCAAAACAATCTCTTTGTGTGGTGTGTGAGGAAACATATCTACAACAGCTGCTTGAACTGGATAAAATGAATTACCTCTGTAATTATTAGAAGTATGTCTGCAAAGGCTGGGAGGAAAAGAATACAATGAATAAATTTAGCAATAATAAGAGTTAAATTTCAAAATAATATTATCATGAAAGTCTTACTCGATAAAATTTTTAAAAGCTGCATTTGCATTGCACGAAATATATATTAATTTCTTTATTTTCTCAGTCCCTCGAATGGCTTTCAGAACTTTTTCATCTAAATGGAAAAGATTAAATTTGTTTAAGCATTTAAAATGTAGCAATAAATAATCAAATTACAACTTGTTACAATTTTGAATCAAGCTAGCACTATAATCTTAATTTGTAGACAAAATTAGGATTTTGAAAGACATACTAAAATCTTTAAGGAAAAGGAGTTATACGAGGAGATAAGATTGAAGATCATTGTTGCAGAAAATCTATTTGCAAGAAATATTGTTGTCTAAAGAAATAGTCTTATTTCTCTTAAATAAAGCACAGAAGAGACATTTTTTTTCATGTTATAGTTATTTGAATTACTGTTTTCAAAGAACATATTTTTCCCAAACAGATACAGAAACTTTTTTTTTAACTTTTCTGGATTTAACGCTATTAACAAGAGCAATTATATGGATTGTGTAGTGTATACTCTACATTACATTTGAATGACATAAAAAAATGACTTTGATGTCCAAACAACAAAAGTAAAATTTAACTATATTTTTATTGTTCAAGCCTAAAATAAATGTTAATGTACGAAGTGTAGTCGTAAAAAGCATTTTCGTATGACACGATAGTATTTTTTCATGGTAAGAGAATATACAGAAATTAAACTGTTTGATATTTAGTGTTTGAAATAGGTCTTTTTGTACTGAAATTTTTAAAAATCCCTATTTTTATTTTATAAAGAAGTTATCAATGAATTAAGCATAAAGGAAAAAAAAACATGCTCAATAGGCTTCAAAAAACTTCACTTATTAAATTACTAAAAAAACAATATTATTCAAACTTCTTCCACTAAGAGCAAAGATTAAAAATGAAACCTACATATTGCTCAATTTCTACATCAGACTACTATGGGATGATTTAATTTATTTATAGTATGAAAAGTAATTGCATGTTTATTTAATTGCATAACATCAATAAACAAGAACAACATTTAACAATTTTCCAATTTTTTTTTCTCTGAAAATAATTTCTGATACATTTCTATTCTATGTTTAGTGAAACATGGCATTAGAACATATTTCTGGAAACAGTTTGCTTTACAGTAAAATTTTTCAAAATTTTAAAGAATTACTCATAAAAATGAGGAAACAGTCAATGCAAAATATAAAAGAATAGATAAATAAAGCATTTTAAAAAAGAAGATATTTTCTTTTAACTTTCCAATGAATATACCAGGGGTGCAGAAAATGTTTTCCCATCCAATATTTCCCTCAATGGGTGCGAAAATTTCCCCAACATTTAACGATATATATAAGCTTAGATAAAAAGTAATTTCGTATCATTGCAGACGTGGAAATGCACCACCATGGAAATGCCTATTGAGGGATTCTTTTAATAGTCTTGCTGCCTTATGCACTGGAGGTCCATTCCATGAAATGAATACTTCTTGAAAAAAAGAGCAAATTTTAGAGTCCTATTATTAACATGATTTCCTATTATAGAGCCTTATTTTTCGTTAAAAATTTCCCTAAAAGACCAAAATTTCCCTTGATCTAGGATCGCCGGATCGGACATATTCTGCACCCCTGGAATACACTGATAATACAATTTTGATCACACTGCTTTCACTAGAAAACTTGCAATAACTTTTAATTTGTCGGAAAGCAGGCCCGTCATTTAGGGGGGTCACTCCCCCCCCCTGACTTTGAGGAATCAATGTAGAGTGGGCGTGGTTTTTATGTTTTCCGATAAAATTGCATTGTGTTTGGACACCTTGCCCCCCCCCCCCCAGAAAAACTTGAAATGACGTCCCTGTCGGAAAGGTAAAAAAACAAGGTTAATTAACATTGTGTAAAACAGGGGGAGAATAATTAATTGAAACAAAACTCATGAACAAGCTTAACATTGAAAATTGTCTATGAAAATATTAAAAGTGCTTACGCAAACCAGCTCTAGGAGGATCTACAACAGCAATTATTTCATCAGACTCACATTCCTTGATTGCATTTAAAATGACATCTTCAGCTTTTCCACACATGAATTGAACATTAGATAGATCTGCAGAAAGTACAAGAACATTTAGGAAGGCATGAATAATTTTAAAAACACAAAATTTACATTCAGTATTTCTCTTTTTAACATACTGTGGCTTTGATTGGTAACTTTTGCAACAACACATCATTTTCTGTTAAATTAACGGTTTTGTTCACAACGTTAAGAAATATAATAAAATTTGTGACAATTTTTTTAAATTAAAACAATTGATTAACCTTTTTGTAGTAAAATGTTCAAAATGCTTTTGCAATCATTCTTTTCTTATTTTCAGTATTTGGAGAAATATGATAAATACTGCAGCATATAATGTTCATTACACATTCAAAACAAGTACAGTTGTTGCATAACCATATTTCAAGCATATTTAACGCCAAAGATAAGGATCCTATAAATAATTTAAATTTTAAAACTTTTTTTAAATGAAAGTGCTTTTAAAGAATATTATTCAAAATTATGAGAACTGATTTTATTTGACATTTTCACATATTGTTTATTATTTAAAATTAAAAATATGACTTATCATAACATTTAGAAGAAAATCAATGCCATTCTAAAGAATGATATCAATGAAAGTGGAACCTATTCAACTTGAAATTCACAGGACCAGGATAGTTATTTCATGTTAAATTGATTTCATCTTAACCAAAAAATATTAACCGATTGTTATGTCACTGGAACAAATTAGTATTTCACATTGAGCAATAATTAACATTCAACTATTTCGCAGGATTCAACTGTAGTAACTGCACTTATTTCCATAAATAGTTAACAGGATTTGCACTGACATGCTGTGGCACATCAAATAACCTGAACCTGAAAAGTAGAACATAAAAAGAAAGTTCACTTCTCTCGTGAATGTATGAGTTTTATTCATCATATTTGAGAACCCCTCCACCTTTCCATTTAAACCGCCTATAAGGGTGTGATCACTAGTTGCTAAACTGTGGGGTATATGTTAAGGACTCAATTTGAAACAACCATATTATTCAATTCTAGATTTGGATGCGGCACCGGAAAAACAACCTCTGAGTAAGGAATAATTAAGCAAGTTTAAATGGCTTCCATGCAAGACTGATAAAATGTTTTATGAAATTTTTTGTACAGGAAAAAAAAAATGCTTTTACAGCTGAATGCACTAATTTCAGACTATTTTGGTGTTGTTAGACATAACATTTGTTTAGTTGAAAAAAAGAATAATTGGATATGTGTTTAGGACAGGCCCGTCATTTCAAGTTTTTGCGGGGGGGGGGGGGCAAAGGGTAAAAACACATTACAATTTCACCAGAAAACAACCAAAAACACGCCCACTTATATATAATTACTTTGATGTCTTAAAGTCGGGGGGGGGGGGCAATTGACCCCCTGCCCCCCCTAAATGACGGGCCTGGTTTAAGAAATCATTCATGGAGAAAGATTATGCAGTCCTAAACTAAAAATGGAGGAGTATTGAAGGAGTTAGTACCAAAATGCAGGATTTTGAAAGGCTCTCTCTTCAAAAAAATTTCATAAATGATGCAGTATTGGAGGCATTTCGTAGAAGCGTACGAAATCTGATATTGTAAAACCTATATTTATACCGAAGCCAAAATATTGCCATAAGTGCTTTCATAAGTTATTTCAAAATTTCACAGCTCCCATATAGAGTCTGCATGGCTCCATAGAAAGACAAGCTACACAATTAGAAAATCACTGCTTAATTCTATAACTTGCATCCCTAAGTTACTACTTTTATATCATTTGATTAATAGGTGCGGGGGACCTCAGGGTGTCAAATGTCAAACATCATTTGATTCGTAAACAAATATAGGGGAACTTACTATTCTTTTCTGCATTTAATCTTGCATTTTCCACTGCTTCAGGACACATTTCAATGCCTATCACTTTAGCTCCAGCCTAAAAATATATTGTTTTCAATATTTAATTAAGATTATTAAAATGTGTAGCTTTGTTCATAAATTTTGCTACCAAATCAGTTTCTTTACTGACATAATTAAAACAAAACAAACTGTAGTATGATATGCAACTAGTGGCAGTAATAATGGCACTAACTGTGATCAATTTTGCTATAAAATACACTATATAACCAAAAAAATTCCTACTTTTTAAAAGTTTACACCATTTTTATGAATTTTTCCAACAATAAGAAATCAATTTTTCTGCATATTTTGTCACATAAAGGGTTTGCTTCAGCGGACATTTTCCAATAAAAATTCCTTACCCTCAAATTTAGCGACCCAACAACCAATTGAAGAAACAAAAAAGCTTTACAATAATTTTTCATCATTATTAAGTGAGATAAGCTGTGAATTTCGGAAATTAGTTACGTACATTCAAATTAAGGATTTTCGTAAAATTATCACCAATATTCATGAAGATAGGATTTCTTTCAAAATTACTATATATATATATATGTATATATATCTCATTCGCAGATTTTTGGCTCATATCACCCTAAGTTTTCCATCAAACAATCCCAAACTTCCAGAAAACTTGACAGCATAAAAGAAAAATTTTATACTGAAAATTCAGGTCTAACGTTGAAGATTTTATAAAATATAAACATTTAGAGCAATTAATTTCTCATTGTACATACCTTAAGGATAGCAAATTAAAACTTTCAAAATTTCACAGTAAAGTATACTTATCAACACAAAAAATTACAGATGATAAAAGATATATATATATAGTTAATTATCATAAAAACTTAAAAAGATATTAGTGACATAATGTACTAAATTTTGATAAAACTTGAGTGTATATATGAAATAAATCATATAAAAGAAAAAAAAATGGAGCATTTTGGCCTGAAATATGTGTCGGGAACATACTTTTTAAATCTAGCAACTTATATTTGAACATTTATCAAAATATATTTTTAAGTTAAAAAATTAAAAAAAAAAAAGGGTATTAAATTTGAATTAAAATTATAAAACATATGACATTCTGGTAAACAGCTTACCTTTGCCAAACAAAGGCTAATTGTGCCAGTTCCACAACAAATATCTAAAACAGACACCGAAGAACTAGGCTTTACAATGTCTGTAACCATTGAGTATAAAATTTCTGTTGCAGGAACATTGATTTGGAAAAAGGCCTCTGGACTCACTTGAAATTTCATTCCTAATAAACTTTCCTCAAGAAACTGAAACAGAAATAACAGATGTGATTGAATATTTTATATAAGAGTAAATGAAGAAAATGCAAATCAGTTAGATAAAAAAACAATTTAGCTAGAATTTTCATGATAAAATTTTTCTAGAGAAATGTAGGTAAATTAAGAAATTACTTTAGGAATTGAAACTAAATAATTTCAATTTTTAACATTATATATATATAATCATCTTGAATACACATAATATTAATTATTTATCAATTAGAAAAACATTTTAATGAGTATTTGGGGAGGTGGATAGGCTGGGAATTTGTGAAGAGACACAGTGTTTCAACAGAAAAAGGACTCACTCGTCTCGTAAAAATGTAACCAAGATATTTTTTTTTTTAATTAATTAAAATGACTCTCATTTTAGCAGACTTTAAAATGGAAAAGAATGTAGTTTTAGACATGACCTGAATATTTTATGTGTTCATTTAATATGAAAAAAGTTAGTAATATATTTTCCCATATAGCAGATTGCAAATTTAAACTATCTCTTTTCCAGAGTGTTCTTTTCTAATAGATTCAACTTTGTTTTTTGAAAAGAGAAGGAAAATTCTAAGAAGCTAAGGGTAGAAAATTCATTGTTAATCAAACGTCATTAAAGCATGCATTACGTATTTGATTGCTACAAATCATTAAAAGAAAAGAAAGGAAATAGAATAAAAGTAAATATTTCTTTAAAAAATTAAAAATCGAACTTGATTCAGTGGTTAAACAGCTCAACTTTTGTAGCTATAAGAGATTCTACAATAGAGCAAATAGTATGCTAAACAAACTGTAATCAGATATGATATGGCTTAATCCATCTATTTACCTATAAATACCTAGATATGCATGAAATACAATTAATGTCATTCATATCAAGGTGCATGAATAATATGATTTAAAAAAGAAAGAAACAGTTGTTACCTTAGAGCCCATCAAGTGTGTCAACTTTGGAACTTCATCATTGGAATTTCTTTTGGAAAATAACTGGAAATAAACAGATGTTACACCACACATTTTTCCAGGTCCAATCTCAAAATAGTCCTTCAACTTTTTCTTTTCTTCCTCCAGTTCATTCTAAAATAGATGACAACTTACTTGAAATGTTTTAACTTCAATAGTAATAACTACTATGCATTTAAAATGCGGGTAATAAGGGAAAAAAAGGATATAAAGTTTGTAAACATTTTTCTAACCATTTTCATGGTAAACATATTCTACCTCAAACTTCTTTTTCTTTTAAAAACATAACATCAATCCCAAGCAAATATATTTATTATATATTATAGATACAGACAATGCATGATAAAACACAATTCTACTTACTTCTGATAAATTTTGAGGATGCATAACTACAATAAGTAGTACATCTCCATTATTTGATGTTCTAACTGTCAGTTGTCTATAAAAGCCTTCATGATTTTCTGGATTGTACACATCCCTCGGAGATGACCGGATATACTCTTGGAAACTCTATTTACATTCAAAACAAAATTCTACAGTGAAATACAGACCAAACTACATTAAATAAAAGAAAATGTAAAAACATCATCCAGCCAAAAATATGCATAAGTTCTTGCTTTAAAATTGAAAAGAAAAAAAATGCCGCAAAATTCCAACTTTCAGCATTCAAAAGAACTGAAATATTTACTTCTCCCCACAAAACCGGAGCCCCAACCTGCAGCTTGTACGTAAATCCAGCCCTGCATACATATATACTTTTTTCATTGTAACTTTAAATGATCATAACATTATTGACAGGATATATGCATAGAACAGATAACTTTCCTAGTCATACATTTTTGCTACAAAAAAAAAAAAATTCACATCACATATCTAAGCAGGCATTAAACATTTCCGTTTTACCGCTTATAATATTTTTTAAATACATGAGCAAGTAATAAAGCTACTCCAGACCACATGAAGAATGTCTTTAAAGTAACGAAATCAATGTCAAAAGGCTTAATGGAGCAAAGGAGACTAAAAACTATTTTAAAGTACAACAAAAGAGCATTTACTGTTAATGTGTACTTTTGAATCACTTTTTATTCATACAAACTAAATCATGGATATAAGGACAAAATAATAACTGCACAAGTTTTTAAAAGAAAGCAAAAATAATAACAATACCTTTACCGCTCGTAGCATTTCTTGTGATATGTTGATACAGTCATCTGGTTCAGCAACACTCATGGAACCTTCCTTGTAAGCATTCAAACGAAAGCCGACGGTTTTTTCTTTCGTATGGAGGTGCTTTCCAACAGTAAATTCACATTTATTTCGATATGCTGCTGTAACTGGTGAAGGCTTTATGGGGACTAAGGGACAACATAGATCGTTGTTATCAGCTCTAAAAATTAAAAAAAAAAAAAAAAAACATTTAATCTACACAAATAACATGCATCGTTGAATTCTCCTTAAAACCCTTATTTTTTTAAATCATTCTTAAGAATTTAAAATACAAACAAGCAATTGCGCAAATTTCATGAAAACGGCGTCATTTGTCCCGCCAGGGACAGCTCATATATTTCATAAAAAAGGAATAATTTTAAAAGGCAATGAACAAAAGTTTTCGCTTAAGAAGTCACACATAGAATTGATTTCCTAGACAGCAAAATTTTGCTCATTACTTTTCCAAATTATTATTTTTAATAAAATGAATGGGCTGATATATGTGGAGCAAAATATGCATTTTTCGATGGAATGTCCCATAGCAATTTTTACAAATTTATGCGCAATAATGTTATGCAACCATCATTAAAATTTCAACACAAATGTGTCCTTTTTTATTTCTAGGAAGTAAATGTGCCTCAAAACAGATGAGTAGTAATTGCAAGGACTTCATCTCTCTACCATACGATACCAATTGACATTGTATCAAGGAAGTAGAGGTGCGAAAATCAATATAATTATTCCTTATGTCTGCTCAAACTATCTCTCCTGCAAATAGATGTTTTCTGTGATGTTCTCTCCATTGAAAATTATGTGTGAAGATTCCTATACTCTGCTCAGAATAAATAGTACAGGCAAAAGCACTGTGATGCCTACATTTGAATTCATTACTAAATGTGAGACTGCTCTACATTTTTTTTTTTTTTTGTATGGCAATGCTCCTACCATTGTTAATGCGTGTTAATCCATTGTTAATGCATTTTGTATTACCAGTGTTAAAAGGGATAAAAATGTATGCATATCTAAAATAAACTAATATGTTCCAAGGAATTGTAAAAAAAAGAGCATGTTTAGAAGATAGCTCCTGAGGTAATTTTTTAGGTCAAACCCAGTTCCTTGACAGAACTATTCTTCAAATACTGCTTGTCAATTATGGGTCTCGCTAAATAATTGTTGAGCTAGATTGGTTCAGGACTAATTTATTTTAGATTATCAGAGCTTTAGGGGAACTTTGGATATATAGTCTAGAGATCAAATATTAGAGCACACTCAGAATTCAGTAAGCCTTAGTCAGAAGTTCGACTGAATTCTACATACAAGCAGTAGTACTCAAATAATCTCCCAACTCCTATACATATCTCCAACTAGCATCCTTGTAACATTTTTCACTTCAAATCAGATTTTAAAAACAGTATAAGCCACATTAGTTGTGAAATTTTACCTACTTGTATCAATATGCACATAACTAGACTCCACAACTACACAGTCCAGTCACATTAATGTGACCACCATGTGCTTTCGACGTCGACGTCAAATTACCAATCACAAAAAGCACTTGGTAGCACAATGCAGTTGGGGTGTACAAAGGGTGTGTGAGGGCTTTGGAAAACATTTCTATCATTGGCTTAATGCAAAAACGTGGCGATTTATCCGACGTCCAAAAGGGCATAACCATTGGCTTTCGGGCCAAGGGTGGAAGCATTTTCAAAATGGCTGAGTTTTTGAGCTGTTCGCTTGCCTTCGTGGTAAAAGTGTACCGTGCATGGCAAAAATCGGACTGTCAAAAATTAGCAAAGTGGAAAATGTGGTGCACCAGGAGCTATAGATGACAGAGGCAAACGACGGCTGCGGAGATGCGTTCGGGTCGATAGACAGGCTACCCTTGAGCAACTGACCCCCCCCCCCCCCCCGATGAACCAAGGGGCTACCAACATCATCAACCAAGCTACTATTTAGTGGACGTAGCTGCATCTGGGCTCCCGAAGCACAAGACGGGGTCATGCTGCTATGCTGACTACTGTCCATCAATGACGAACATTGGAATTCGCATGCCCGTACCGCAGCTGGACATTTATTGAGTGACAACAGGTAGCATTTACTGATGAATCACAGGCCCGTCATTCAGGGGGAAGGGGGGTCAATCGCCCCCCCTGACTTTGAGAAATCAATGTATTTACAAATAAGTGGGCGTGGTTTTTTATGTTTTCCGATAAAATTGCATTGTGTTTGGACCCTTTGCCCCCTACCCCCCTGGAAAAACTTGAAATGATGTCCCTGATGAATCACGTTTTATGCTCCATCGGGTAGATGGACAATGGCGTATAAGGTGTGAAACCTATGAAACCAAACACCCTCAACCATTGCTGGAATGGTACAAGCTGGAGACGGGAGCATTATGGGCTGGGGAATGTTTTCTTGGCATTCTCTGGGCTCACTCATCATTGTGGAAGGCACGAGGAATTCCTACAAGTACGCATCTGTCTTTGCGGACCATGTCCACCCCTATATGTGCAGTGCAATGTTTTTCCTCAGGATGATGGCATCTACCAGCAGGACAATGCGAAGTGCCATACAGCTACCAGTGGACCTGGACATGCGTGGTTCGAAGAGCACCAGAATGAGTTTACCCTTCTTCCCTGGCCAGCAAACTCTCCTGATTCAGAGAGAATCGAGAATATGTAGGATCATCTCGATCGGGTTATTCGCTCCATGGATCCTCATCCGCGTAATCTAGCCCAGCTGGCCACAGCATTGGAGTCGGCATGGCTCAAACTACCAGTGAACACCTTCAGGGCCCTAAATAAATCTCTTTCTGCACGTCTCGCAGCAGTCCGCTCTGCGAAAGGCGGTTTTTGAGGCTTTTGACAGGTGGTCACATTAATATGACTGGACTGTGTACTTTAAAATTGATCGTTTACCATTCTATCCCAATATACTGAAGAATTTTACACATTTTATGATTTAAACTTAGTTTTTAACTACACTACAGCACAGTATAAATCATTAAATAAAGTTTGCTGGTAACAGTTACAGAAATAAAAAAACAAAGCTATGTTTTCAAACTTACTAAGACAAACAAGTCGCAACACATTTATATAAATAAATCTCTGTACATATCATCAAAGAAAATCAAAACTTGCTTCGAATTGTACAACTGCATCATAAGCAGTGAGGTAAAATTACCCAAACTAATACACTCAAAAGATTTTAAACTAATCAAATCAATAGTTAAAAAGAATAAAAATAACGCAGAGCATCACCTATTTTTCTGAACACGTGGCTTTAAAAATCTATTGAACTGGCTTATTTGATCCCCAAGCTTCGTTAAAAACTGACGAACATCGGTCTCTTTCTTCTTTAATTGTTCTTCATAGGGCATATTCCAATATGGAGTAACGGCATTTTTTAACCTAGAAGTAAATGTAGATAGTACTTTTACTCATTTATTTTATGTTTTTGCAAATCAATGCTGCTTTTCCACAATTTAAAAAAGTGTTTGATATAACATATTTTTGAAAAAAAAAAATGAACCGACTTCAGAACTTCACTCGGCAAGCGCTTTAAAAAGTAAAAAATAATTTTATTCTTTGAACACCATCGAAACTACATTTAAACATAAGTTTTGAAGTCCACGCAAAAACACTAAATAGAATCATACAAAACTGTAATTCAACTATAAATATGAATTTCAATGAATCCAGGTTCTTTAATCGCATTCGCATACTCTATATTGGCAACCTCATATTTATACAATGGTACAAATACTCAGCTCTTAATTTTCATTGGTTTCTCTGAAAAAGGTTGGCAAAATGTAATTAATCATTTTTTCTTCTATGGAGTTTTTGCACCGACTTTAAAACTCTTGTTTAAATGTAGTATCGATGGTGTTCAATGAATAAAATTATTTTTTACTTTTTAGGCAGCTTACCGAGTGAAGTTCTGAAGTTGGTTCAATTTTTTTTTTTCAAAAATATTTTATTTTATTCTTTTTAGTGTAAATGTACTTAGTGTAATGTTTCCATTATGAAACTTCACTCAATTTTCTTTAGTAAATACTTCATAAAATAAACTATGTAAGGAAAACAAGAAACTAATCCTTGTTATTCTTTGGTATTTATTTGTGTACTAGTATAATCAAAGTCATTTAAATATTAACGGTTTTTCAATCTCGCGAATACTATATATACATGGCCCGTAATCTTTTATCAGCATTAGATGAAGATAAAAAGACCATAGAAATGAATTTCGTTATGTAATCCAGAGAAGCCTTACATTCAAAATTGTAATTACTACGATTACTGTGATTACAATTTATATTTTCTTCGAATTCTGCAGGATCCCGTTATTAAACCCGGACTAGCTGCCTGGGCAGTAGCTTCCTGCGGCATGTCTATGCATAACGTTCACCCCCCACAACTCTTATCTCATTCTGATGTTGGCCCGCTAATGAGTTTCATGTTTGATTCAGTTTAACTTTCGTTCAAAATTTTCATTTCCATTATTATTACTATTTCATGTCAACGACGTTTTATAACAATGGATTTCATATTTAATCATTTAGGAGAAATAACTTGAAATTTGAGCAAAAAATTGAAGATTTTTCTTAATTTCTTCAGAATTCCTTTATTAAACCTTATGTAAATTAAAACTAATGAAGCATGAAAAATGACGAATCTATCGGTCCCCGTTCGACTTTCAATTCATTGGCGTTCAGGAGAAAGAAGCAGGACATAGAAAGATTTTTATATAAGTAGATACATAAAAATTTCAAAAAGACCACAGAAACGAATTAACCCAGAGAAGCCTTGCATTCAAAATTGTCATTATTACGATTATTGTGATCCCGATTTCTATTTCGAACGATTTCTGCAGGATCCCGTTATCAGACCTGGACCACGAGAGGATGCAACCAATCGGAAAGAAAACCCTTACAAACAAAAAAAGAATTTTGGAAATCGGTCCAGGCGTCTTCGAGTAATCTTATAACATACAAAAAAAAAAAAAAAAATTCTCCGACGAATTGTATAACCTCCTCCTTTGTTGAAGTAGGTTAAAAATAACAAAAAAGAAAGAAAGAAAAAAGAAGTAATGCATTGTCGCAGATAATTTTTTAAGAAGAAATACTGTAAAATGTTAACCAAACATAGTTAAAATTAGCAATGAAGTTTTTCTGTAGCTGTTCTGTGATGAGGATAAAATTACGTAACATGAAACAAGGCTTAATTTCTATTCTACCAAAAGAAGTGAAGGAGCCTAATAGTTCGCAGCTTTTTTTTAAGTGCAAATAGCCTGAATTTCACTTAAAATGGTAAAATTCGCATGAAATTGAAAAGAAGTGAAAGAGCTACTATGCATATTAACTTTTAGGAACCGGGCGGTACACATGTTGTACAATAAATATTTTTTCTTTAGAGGACGGGGTTGACATTTTCACTCAAACCGTTTGGAGCTGGTGATTTGTTCAATGTTTCACACGCCTGATGCGACAGTTTATGCCTTCTTTTTTCAATGGAAAAGAAATCTGTGGTTCAACTGTCGTACTACATGGATCAAAAGAAAATTTCTATATAAACAGCCCGGATCCAAAAGGTTAAGCCCTGACATGGAATAATTTATGAAATTTTAAAATCAGAAACAATATTTCAAATATTAAAATCCAAAGGAAATAACCCAAAGCGCGTACAAAAAACCATATTTCAGACACAATGAAGATGACGGACAGCATTTGAAGTAATCTCACTACCTTCCTTGAAGCTAGTTTTGAGAAAATAATGCAAAGACAAGTGGAAGAGCAAGAAATTGAAGACTTTGAGCGACAAAATACAAACTGGATTTCAGTTATAACAAGCATTTGTTCCAAAGCATTTGTAGATGATGAAAGTCCTCATAGTTCAAGAGATTAAAAAAAAGTCTGGATTGATTCTGTCTGACGATTAACACGACGAAACTTCAAAATTCATTATGAAAGATGCTAATTGATTAAAATGTCTATTATTTAAAATGCTAGTTAAGCAGTTTAAATGCTGGGAAACTTTGTAGAATAACAAGAAGCCATTGGTCAAGACAGATTTACTGCTACTGCCAAATTAAAGGGAATTGTTGATCAAACAACTTGACGTCAGTCATCAAGCTTTATAAACATACTTTCTACACTGAGGTGCGTATAATTTGAATGGTACTTAATTTTACTATGTGTATTATATTTTCATTCAGTTCATTTGAAAATTAACCTTAGTTCCACAGGGGTATCATCCTGTTTTGCTTTTTTTGAATTAAGACAATCTTCTGAGTCTCCAGCCTTCCTCTTCTTAACCATTGGATCAGCAGCAGGATTAGCTTTCTGAAATATAAAGCATGAAATGAAGTCCAGACCGAAGAAAATGCTTTTCCTTCACATTTTTATGATTTTAAAATGAAATTTGAGTAAGCGCACATACATCAAGATCATATTAAAGTAAGGAGAAGAGTTAAACCTTTCCACAGAAATTTTATATTTAACTCACATTGCATAAATCTTAGTATTGATATAAATACATATCGTGGGGTTACAAGTGAAACACACTAAGTCAAAATTATTAATTATCAGATTTTTAGTTTATCTTACACACAAAAACGAGCTGTTTTTACCGGTGAAACCCACTAAGTCATATCTTTATTTAATTCAGTTTTTTAAACAAATTTGTAATCACATTAAGTACTCAAGCCAAGTAGTTCTTACAGGTAAAACACACTAAGGGACTTAGTTGCTTTCTAATGTTAAAAATATTTCATAGTAAAAGTAAAACACACTAAGTCCATGACTTAGTGTGTTTTTCATGAACTAGGTTTGAAATAAGAAGTTAAAATAAAAACTTTTTGATCAGCGTTTTCTCAAAATCATGTTTTTTAACTTAGTGTATTTCACTTGTAACCCCACGATACAAGGTCTGTTATGCCCCCCCCCCCCCCACCACCAGATGAAAATTCTAGCTCTACTAGAAACAGGTAGCATTAAGTAAGTTAACAGCTAATGGTGTAAGTTGAAAAAAAAAAAAAAAGATTCATAATAGCAACAAACATATGTCTGAATCTCAGTTGAACATGGAAATATTTATAAGGGTGATTCTCCAAAAACCTGGCATTTTCGACTCACAAACTCTATAAAAATAAAAATGCTTAAAAAAATCTTTAAAAAATCATACTTACTCTTTGTTAGGAGCTTATTAAGAGAAAAATAGAGGGAACTCACTTTAAGTATGCTACACCCCAAAAAGGGGGGTGGGGTCAATTTTTTCAAACCGAGAGAGTGACAAGAAGCACTAAGCGAGCAAACAAATGAATTTTATCAAGGATTATCAGAAATTTTACAACAATAACAAAGAAATAACTTCAACATGAATGAAAAACTATGTTTATTGTTGACAAGCAAAACTAATTTACAACCTCCTTAAACGAACACTGTTTTAAGAGATGCAGCATCCGACAAATTTAATATTTATATGAAGAAAGAGATTTACAACCATAAAAATAAAGTTCAAATTTTTCTAAATGAATACTTTTTTTTAATAAATGAGACTCATTTTTAATATTTTTAACTAATGTTTGGTAAATAAATCCATCTATTCTACCGGATGTTTTACCAGTTTTTTAAAAGTAATGCTAGAGTGATTTTTTTTTTTTTTTTTTTTTTTTGCGCCAGGAGAGGGACATTTTAATCAAAAAAGGCTGATATTTCTACCCGGAATTATATAGAAGGTAAATAATGGTATTTTTCTCTTTTATCCTCTTAACTCAATTACCCACTGCAGGCAGAATTATTATTTTTACTTTATTTCGAACAGAAATGTTGGCCAGGAGAGGGACATTGAAAATGTTACATACTTCATTTTGAACTAAGAAATAATAATACGAACAGCAGACAGATTCTATAGACAAAATACTCTATGAGTCCAAAGAAGTGATGAGAATAAACAGTGTTATAGTACTGCAGATTCAAAATACCTTCTTTTTGCCTTTAATAATTGAACCAATTTGTAGGCCAGGAGAGGGACATGCAATCTGGGGACAAACTTCAAAATGATCTACCTGATTATATAATCATTTAAATAAGCTAAAACAACACTATATTACACTCATAACTATATATAATTCAACACTACATTTCACACTCCAGGGTCCCCCGTACCTACCACAGCTTCGTGGTTTAACCGGGATAGGGCACTGAAGAGTGCTCTGATCCTAATTTTGAACCAGAACCTAGAGTCGAGCAAACCCTAGACCCAGCACCCCCAGAGGTATCGTTTCACTTGGAGGACTTTGTGGCCACGACATTTTTAACGCCTCCCAGCCACCATTAATCAAGACGGTGGATCTTTGATCGGCTGGGATCGAACTCGGGTCCCTCCGGGCAAGAGTCCGATGCCTTACCGATCGGGCCACCACGGCCCAATTCAACACTATAAGTGGAATTTGTGCAATGTTCACGTAAAATTTTAAAATAATTTATTTACATTTTAGAAACAGGGTGGGACATGCAAATAAGGTGACTTTTTGGCTATTCAAAAATTTTTGTAGAAAAAAATAAATGAAAAATTGCTTTAATATGAATTGAATAACATCAGAATAAGTATTTCTAACAATTAAAAAAAAAACAAAAAAAAACTTTCTAGGTCAAATAATTTTTGTGCTGTCTTACGGGGACATCATATTGTTCGGATTTTGGAGAATTACCCATAAATACAACCTATAATCAGATATATCCAGTACATCTCTTCCAATTAACACACTTTTAGATAGAAAAAGGGCAGTTGAGAACATTTTAGACTTTTTTGTTTTTTGAAAGTAAAATTAGATTTTAATGTCTCACATGGATCAACTATAAAAACCTTTACTGATCTAAAATAAATAATTTAAAAAAAAGTTGTTTAACAGAAGCTTACTTTGGCTGATAGGCTTTTACCTTTCCAAACATAGCCATTAAGAATTTTCAAAGCATTATCTCTGTCTGTAGTGTCTCTAGAACAATAAAAGGAGAAATTAGGAAACCTATTTTTTAATTCAGAACACTGAGCAGAACTGATTGAAAAGTAATTGAAATTCTTTTCTCTCTTTTACTGAAAAATATCTTGACCATTAAAGTATCTACAAAACTCAAAAATAAAACTAAACGTTGGCACTTACTTAAAAGTAATGAAGACAAACTTTGGTGGTGATCCGATGGCTTTTATTTTTCTTGGGCTCAACCTTAATGTACTATTCAGTAATTTTCTAAGTTGCTGCAATAAAAATGATACGTTTGTATAAATACGCTAAAAGCAACATTCAATGTTCTAAAAACATCAACTCTAATAATTATCTAAAGGTATAATATAATAACACATACAAACATTTTGATACTTCTGGATTACCTTTTCATACATCAAAAATAATACGGTCGATCCTTGTTCATTCGAACACATTTGAAATGAATTTGTTAAAACAAATTACATTTTGGGCAGGGTTTTGGCTATGGTCGCATTTTTCGCAAATTGCCAAAATACACTCAGGCACATTGAAAATAGCGACCCAAGAAGAAAGCAAACTACTTATTTGCTAAGTTTCGACATTGTACAGATTCCCTGTATTTGTGTTGTTGCTCACCCTGTTTTAGTTTAATTGCCTTGATTTTGAGATCAAGTGAGTCTCTCATCTGTATCATTATGTGCATTAAATTTCATTTCAATACGACGACTTCTTCTTGGGTCGCTATTTTCAATGTGCCTGAGTGTACTATCGAAATTTCGAAAATAAACCAAGACTTTTCTGCCTTTTGGTTCAAAAAAAAAAAAGAAAGAAAGAAAGAGATGCACAATCCGAAAGAGTTTGTCATTTTCAGCTCAATCTTATACTCAGTCTTAATGAGCATTATGTCAAATAAAATGCATTATTGGTTGGAGGTGGCTAGTACTATTTAAAAAATAAAACTATATCAGTTGAAAAATAAAACTATTTAAAAAAATAAAACTATAATATCAGTGGAAAAATAAAACTTTTAAAAAATAAAACTATAATATCAGTACAATATCAGTGGTAAGAAAATTCCAAATTCAGTTTGCAGTTTATTGTTTGCCAGATAAGACAAACCACGATTAACACAAATTGATTTTAAATTGTTCCTTGGAGTTTATTTTAACAAGGTTTGACTATATTACGGTTAGGTCAGACGAATGTCCATATTTCTACATTAAAACTTTTTACATTGAAAAAATAATAATAATTTAGTTACAATATTGAATAATATTTATTTATCATTAATTTGGCAATAAATATTCTTGGTATAATGTGATTCAATAAAGATACTCTGCACTTAGGCCATCTAAATGCACTTTCAAGGGTTCTGTTTAGTACAAATAGATGATTCGAACACGTTTTTAAAAATATTGGATGATGAGAGAAATATGTTAATTGGCTAAAAATCAGTCTTAATTATTAATTTTTGAAGCTAAAAAACAAAAACTAGAAAAGCATATAAACATGACTATTTCTTCCAATTAATAATAATAAAAACTAATTAGAACTAAACAGATTTCAAATGAAACTTACACCATATCCTACATAATTTGGTAAATTGCCAAGCTCAATTTTAAAAATTTCTGATGTAAAGTCTCCTAATCTGGTATAGGCTAAAGGATCATGTTCCTCATTTTCACACGTTTCTGTAGCTGTTTCCGATTTGAGTGCTTCAGATTCAATTAACTCGCACTCATTGGCCTCTTTTTTCAGAACGGGGGAAGATTCTGGAATGTCCGCAACAACGTTAAGTTTAGAATCAACTAAAGTTGTATCAGTCATGTCTGTAAATAAAAAATAAGTTTTGAAAAATAATGATAACGGATAAAACTTTCCAAAAAACTAATACTGCAATACAATATTGGGTACTTATCCGTTAGCCAGAGGCAAGCAAAAAATCAAGGATCCTAATGTCGCCAAGCAAAACATACAACAAATCTGTTAGCAGAACAAAGGTATGCTCAACAGTAAACAAATGCGGTTGTAAGAAATTTGGAGGATTTCTACATTATATGGCGATTTTTCGCTTGTGGCCAGCCAACGGATAAGTATCCAATATTGTTTTAAAACATCATTTTTTACTTAACAAGACACAATAAAAGGTAATTTATTCGAAAAAATGTTTTTCCTTTTATTAATTTGAATTTGTGACAGTAAGTCACAAATAAAGTCATCAGTGCCCGTTTTTAGTCAACACTAAGACACAATTTAAGGTAATTTGTTCAAAAGAAAGTTTTTTTTTTTTTTAATTTGAACTTGTGATATTAGGTAACAGATAAAATAAGCAGCACCTGTTCTAAAGTCAACATTGTAATTTGTCAGTAAAATAAAGTGAGAAAAAAATACATTTAATTCTCAGTTAATTAAGCATTTAATCCAAAATTGTGATAATGTTAAAAAAAAATTGATATTTTTCTATTAAACATATTACACAAACAGGTTTTCTAAAAGGATAATTTTCGGATATGCTGACATCGATGTTTTAATACTGCCTATGAACAGAAATTTATTTCAAGCATATCCTTCTAAAACACAATAGAACAGCTTTAAGAAGTAAACTTTCTGAGAGTAACTAACAAAAAAAGGAACTTTAAAACTTCTTAATTTCCAGTTTCTGCACCCATCTTACCTTAGATTATCCACTGAGATAAATGACAACTGGATGCTCCACTTTTTTGAGACTAAGAAAGGACTTAAAATTGTCGCTGTGATTCATCCATCTCTCTTCACAAGTCGATGTTGTTTAATTAATTAACTAATTTGTTTAAAGACAGAAACAAAATGCATTTATAAAACATAAGATGAGTTTAATCTGGGAAAAATATCTATTTTTCACATATAATGTTTATGACTTCCTCTAAAATCAGGAGGAGCTGAATACCCCTTTATTTTTCAGCAGCTCTGCCGGAGACTGATCAAGCCAAAGTGATGCACAGGTCCTTTGAAAAATTGGTACCCCTGGATCACAAGAATTTTTTTAACCTTTTGGATCCAGGCTGTTTTTTAGAAATTTTTCTTTCGGCCCAGGTAGTATGACAGTTGAACCACAGATTTCTTTTCCATTGAAAAGAGAAGGTATAAACTCGTACCAGACGTATGAAACCGTGAAAAAATCCCCGGCTCCAAAGGGTTCGAGAGAAAATTTCAACCCCGTCCTCTAAAAAAAAAAGACTTATGCTACAGCATGTGTACCGCACAGCTCCTAAAGGCTAAGGAAGTTGCTTAGTGTGCTTAATATATGTAGTCTTAAGCAAAGGAGAGTAAGAGGGGACATGATTCAGTTTATCAAAATGAAAAAGGTTACGGGGATTAAGTTTTGCCCAAAATGCAGGACATTGCTTTGAGCTATT